>NJPT01000018.1:0-216207 GCA_002946425.1 Rutstroemia sp. NJR-2017a BBW
TCTTAATACCAGATCAACTTCTACCAATAATACTTTTTTATTAGTCATCCGATGAGACTAAAAATAGCATCACTGAATCCGATTTCTCGTCCCGATTCCCAAAATAATATTTATATGAGCGAATTCGCGGATCTTCCCGGGCGAAAGCGTTAATACCAGGTGGCGGGGGTTAATACCGGTGGCAAGGGAGTTAGGATTTCAAATATTATTAATTATAATAATAGATAATATTATTATAAAGTTTTTTATTAATAATAGTTATATAAAGAATCGATTATAATAATAATAATAAATAAATAAATAGTAATTATTATTAAATATAAAGTTCTATATATTAAAGAAAACTATCTAATTATATAAATTTTTATATTTTATAAAGTAGTTTAATAAACTTTTTATTAAATTATTTTTAAAGAGATTGAGAATTAGTTTCTCTTTTTATATTTCTATTTAAAATTCTATTAAAGATATTTATAATTTTCCTAATATTATCTTTTTAATAAATATTTTTATTTTAAAGTATTATATCTATTAAAGATATATTAATAACTATAAATATCTTTTCTATCTCTATATTAAAAATAAAGATATTTAGACTTTACTTTATTATATAATCTTTATATAATAATTCTATTTTATTAAATAAAGATAATTATTCTTTAAATTTAAAATTCTTAGATATCTATATAATCTAAATTATAATAATATTATTAAGATATATATATTCTTATTTTATACTTTTTATAATATAATAATTCGATTTTATTAAATAATAATTAGTTATCTTTTAAATTTAAAGTTTTTAAACTTTTATTTTAAATATATTATAATATCTAATTATTTAATATAGTTAATTTATTAAATTTATCTTAATTGAATATTATATATATTTCGATATATAATAAAAATATTTTGAATTTATATTAGTTATTTTTATATTTATTTAATAAAACTATTTTAAAGATTTCTAAAATAATAATTTTATATAATTTATTTATTTTTATATTATTTTCGTTATCTTGATTATTATTTTAAATAATAATTATTTAAAAAATAAACTAGTTATTAAATATTAATCTAAATATAATAAAAATATCGATTCGATATATAAAATAATGAAGATATTCAAAATATTATAAATATTTATTTTTTGAATTATATAAAAATAGTTAGAATTTCGAATATTATTAGTTATAATAATTAATAATATTATTATAAAGTTTATTATTAATAATAATTATATATAAAATCGATTATTATTTATAATAATAAATAAATAAATAATAATTATCGTTAAATATAAAACTTTATATATTAAGAAAAATTATTTAATTATATAAATTTTTATTCTTTATTATTTTAATTATCTTAATTATTCTAATTAGTTAGATTAATTAAAATAATTAAGATAATTATATTATATATTTTAATAATTAAAAATTCTATTAAAAATATTATTCTTTCTTTAAATATCTTTATAATAATAAATATTATTCTTTTAAAATACTTTCTATTTTAATAATATCTATATTATAAAATACTTTCTATTTATATATATTTATATTATTATAAATATATATACTATATTATCTAAATATAATAGATTAGTTTTCTGAATATAGATAATTATTTTTTGAATTTAAAACTTTTAATTTATATATAATTATAAATATAATATAGAGAATTAATATAATTAAATCTCTCTTTTATCTTTTATATTATTGCTTAATAAACTATATATAGAGTTATATATCTAGTGAATATATAATTACCTCCTTTATATTATAAAGTTATTACAACTTATTATAATACTATATAGTATAATATAAGATAACGAATGAAATCTTTCCTCCCAGCAGACAATATATTAGATATATGGTAAGAAATCCACCCAATTCAAAGTCTTATAAATATCGGGATTCTGACCACGGAAAGCAATTACATCTTCCACCAGAAGATATGTCCGTGCGATAATATATGCGGCACCACAGAACAGAGCCGGTAAGAGCACCTTTAACTGTATTGTTAACGATGGATCTCCATTTGGGGAAATATTTGAGAGTCTAAGAACCAGTCGTTTTTCCTGCCTCTTAAGCCTCATGAAAAAGTTCTGTCCCGGTGGTAACCTTGATTCGTGAATCACAACGCTCGACTTGCTGGCTTCAAATCGATCGCATGCTTTCCTTTTCATATCCGGGAAGAACATGCGTAGTATCTCGTGATATGATCCACCAATTACGATCACAGCTACTAGTATTAATGAGCATGCCCTCCATGCTTGCCTCTCCAATATGGTGGGGAAGTCGAAATTCCAAGCGATGACATTAATTCCCCATGACAAGAACCCACAGAGGGAAACTATCATCACACCGACATTGGAAATGGTTGGGAAATTGTCATCACGCCGCCACCTGATAGGTCGTGTCGGATTTTTGCGCATCATGAACATCGCAGATAGTATATTCAAACAATAGCGCCAAGCAACCTCATAATATGCTCGCTCGGGCTTCAAAAAGTCGAGCGGTGTGTCATACCAATCTATATGTCCTCGACCTGCTCTCGCATATATTTCTGGTATTGTAACATCGATATCGATGATTCTTCGGGTTTCAATGTCGGTAGGCTTATTGAGCCAGAGTAGGGAAACGCTAATCGTCGTGATTATGAATCCGATTGTTGTAAGTTCTAACGTTGTAATAGCAAGACGCTGAAATCCCCGAGCGATGCAATTTATCAAGAACCATAGTATCTGCACTACAGCATAGATACGCACCAGTGTATTCTGTTTATTTCTGTCGTCAATATCGCCTTTATCGAGGACAAGCTGAGTTGAAATAACAGGCTCCTTGATCCATCCCTCGTCGATCAAGTAGAGGATTTCATTCGCATCCAGCGGCCAAGTGACTCCGTCTCTTATTCGTATAACGAAGCCTCCCATATCAGCATAGAATGCATGAGCCATTGACCAATTTCCGATTCCTCGTTCCTTGAAGTTCCGACAAGACTTGCGCGCGGACTCCCACTGTCCGATAGTGAGTGTCAGCAAGAAATCGGGTCCGAGAATACACAATATTGCCAATTTGAGCTTCCGGTAGACTTTCGTCCATGCACTGTCTTCATGCGGACCAATGTTGACGCATAAGACCGACCAAATGCAGATAAAAATGGTAAAGGTGCAGGAGAATACTATATCCATTGTACCCCTGTAATCAGGAGAATCCGTCCAGCCCTGTAGCGGGGTAGGTTGAGTCGTATTATTCGACATTTATAATCTTCACGGCAAGATAGGGAAAAACACAGGAAGCAAGAGAACGAGAAGGCTGTATATATCCAAGACTTGTCGGAATAATGTGTGGCAACACTGGGAGGAAGCCTGTCTATCTCAGGTTAGGCCCCAGCGAGGCTGGTGGATGATAACTGTTTGACATCTGCAAGAAAATGGTATAGGGTTACATTATGGCCCCCAAATATCTATGATTGGTTAGCGTACATTCTCAGCTCAACCTACCAACTGTTAGACTTACAATCATTTAATCGCCCTTGAAACAATATACAAAAGCTCTGAGCGAATGATTGTATACAATGCTTATAAAGCTGGAACTAGAACCTCCGAGTGGGCTACAACCCCCCATAGGCCTATAGGAGGTATATTCTTATAGGATATACAAAGGGGTTATAACCCATTTGACGGCCAGTCTCCTATAAAACTTACCCATAGTATTGAAGGATTAAATATAATGTATAGCCGAGCGATGGAAAGAATTAACAAGCAAATGAAAGGCCCTGGAGCACTTACAAAAAAAGGTTCTGTCATGGATTCTCCACATAAAACGGCCCCTCACCACTGCAGAGCCCCAGCACCCTGTCGCTACTATCCCCTCCCAAGAACATAGATTATTTGGTGGGTTTCGCCACTGAAGTAACCGGGGGACAGACAAGGGGGTTTAACCACTCAAAATCGATGAATTGTGTCTCTGAATAGCTTCAAATTTAACTAAACTCTTTTTGTAGGCGGTGAAATTGAAAAGTGATACAAACCCTTGATTCCGATGTACCCGGGCTCCAAATCCATCGATTTTGAGTGGCTAAACCCCCTTGCTTTCACCCTGGCTACTTCAATGGCAAAACCCACCAAATAATCTATGTTCTTTGAGGGGGATAGTATTAGAGATGGAACAGTAGAACTAAACGAGAAGTTCGGCTTTCACCAATAGAGCATCGAGATTCCTACTAGCGCGCTCCACTTGTCACTTCTCGAAGTTGCGGGTAACGATTTCATTAGAAAGCAAACATAAGTTATTAGAGCAGAAGGTATCGTACAAGGCACTCATTCACTCCTAACAGCTTTGTATTGCACCTCCAGCCACCTAATCAATTTACCCACTTTCCCTTCGTACAAAGCTTGACTGCACACTTCGCTATCGACGTGTTGGAATAGACCTGATAATTATACGAAAGCTATGCTACATTCAGGACAATGAAATGGATAGACTGTATAACCATATTCAGACCGTAGATCTCGACGATCCAGCAGCTCATCCCAAAACTCCTCATCAAGATATACCTTCCATTGGAAACACTGAGCAGCCGACTCATTTAGGTCGATTATATCGATTCCAGAGTCGCATATACCAGATTCTAAATGTATTATCATCCCAGCATAAGTACTGAATATTTGGTAGCAACCATAGCACTCAATCGATCGCTTTAAATGGACCATTTGATACTAACTTCATTGTTACTGCCGGCTTCAGAGGCTAGACTATACAACTTACATAATGAAGGTTACTGGAACTTTGGAAATGACGCTCACAGCTTTTGCAAACATTTTGCTCCACCAAATGATCTATATATTCCTATGAGCCAGGAATCCAAGTTATGCCTTCTCCGTCATCGCAGCCCTAGCATACGATACGATATTGTGTCTTGCTATGGTGCTGTAGTAATTTCTCCCATATGGATCCATCGAACCCACAGACCTCACATTGATTATAGCTAGCGGAATCATTATAGTACTGTTGTATTGCCTGCTTGGAGGAGAACTCTCGTTTGCAGCAAGAACAATACGCTTTTCTGAATGCTTTATTAGCGAAAGAAGACAACAGCAGTGGTTTGAACAATGAACACACCCCATCAGATCGTTGATATAGTACGTAGACCTTCAGATAGCTAGCTAGATTGTAAATATGATTGTTTTAACACAAGTCGAGGTGGAGAACTACTTTGTAGATATACAAGGTCGTTTCGCACTAAGCAAAAATAGTGGGTCGCTTTGATTGGAGATACTATAGTAACCCGTAGTAACTATAATTTCTAGAAGAATTCTATTATAAAATCAATCTTCTATCTTCTATCTATATTGAATTTTAATTTCCACCGTTCAGTTTAGTTATTATAATTTGGATTCCAATAATATTAAGAATATTAAAATTATATATATAAAGATTTATTATAATCGAATTTAATTATAATAGTTTATAATATATTAATATAAAGATTTTAATTTTTCTTCTATATAATATTCTTTATAATATTTATAATATTATTAACTAATTTATTCTCTATTTATAAATTCTTTATTAATATTATATAAATATTTAATATAAACTTTTCGACGTCACAATAGACTATTAGGATTTGGTCGATCGAGTTAGTCTATATATAGGAACGCAAAGAACGTGTGCAAATTGTATGGATTGGAAGGATTTGAAAAGTAGCAAACGTACCTTGCTCAAAGTCAAACACCTCACTTGTAATATGATTCCAGAAGCGCAACGCTTCTTGACCCAAATTCTTCAATTTCTCCAAGCGTTTGTTAATCAGACCGATCTTATGTTCCTCAAACGTCTCGTCGGTCATTGCGCGTAAACCCTGCTCAAGCTTCACCAAAAATGCATCACAACGCTCTTCGAGATACTTGCAATTCCTCTCGCTCTGTACGAGGATGCACCATGTGCCGACAGTCGCATAGACGCTTGCCTCCGAGTTGACGATATACCCGAGCTGCTCTTTTGTACGAAGCGTGTTAAAGCACGGCTCATTGGCAATCTGGGCAAAAAGTATCAACTTGGCTCGTTGCACACGATCCGAGATAGAGCCGACCGAGATGATATACTCAAGACAATGATTGACGTTATCCGGGTTCTTTAGTACTCGCTCGTATAGGTAGTTTGCACCGCTTGGCAGCGCAATCGCGCGGCGTGGCGGCCACTGAGCTTCTGGTAATCGATGTGGGCGGAGTGTTGATTCCACAAGTTCTGCAATGCTTAGCGCGTCTTCTCTATACAAGTTACCATGGATGAGAATCTCAATATGCATCTGTCGCAGCAGTTCGGGGGAGTACGAGCGCAGATCCTCGGCTGTCACTGCCGGAAGCTCCTCGAGCATTTCAAAGGGAGCCCAAGATCTTTCGCTGATCAACATGCGCGAGAAGGCATTGATTTGTCGGTACGGTTCCCTGTAGTCAAAATTCTTATACGCTTTCCTCACTTTCTCCTTCACGACGTTGAAGCGCTCTTGCTTGATATTCAAATCTCGTACTCCCAATAATACTTTCTCCAAAAGCACCGACATCTTGTCGTTGAAACCGTCTATTTCTATGTTTAATCCCTGTGCACTTTCGGATATACTATAGTTCAAACCAGCTATTTCTGCATTGTAAGTGTATTCCTTGAGGCTGTCTTCGACCAAATCAACATATAAACGGGTCATGATGGTATTCATTGGAGTAACCGAGGCCACGGGCGACCGAAGAAAGAGTTTGATATTGGCTTTTGGTACCCAGAATTGATCGTCCTTTTTGAACCACACACGAACACTATCGTCATGGCGAATCAGCGTAGGATGCCGAGCTGGATCTGTGACATCCTTCCGCTCAACCTCTAATCGTTGCGGAACAAATTCGTTCACAGCTGGCAAGTGAACTTTAGAGGGCCTCTCTGTGACCGGCGCCCGAACTGCGGCCCAGAGCTCTTGCATGAAATCCTCGGGAAATTTTTCGAGCTTGTATTCAGTCTCGTACCATTTTTCAGTTGCGTTCCAATCTCCTGGAAACTGCTGATCCACAACAAAGAATCGAAAGTTATCAGGACGCAGATGGGATAGGCCGCGCTCGATGTTTTCCGGATCAAACTTGCGAATGAGGGAAGGGCTCAGTAAATGCTCGCGTGGTATACAACCTTTCTGCATGAGCTGGGCTAGACCGCTCACAGTTCGGGATGGAGGGAGTTTCTGCCTGAATTTGAACTCCACCTCTGCCAAGCGGCTCATTTCGTCTAAGATCCAGGCAAGTGGTGGGCTCTCTTTCAGCATAGCAATATATTGGAAATTGATTTTTATGACCTCCCGGTATTGCTGCATCCCCTTTTCAGTGAGTCGGGTTTCAATATAAAAAAGTGCTGTGCCGGGACATTGAGCAGAAGCCTCGGCGGACAAATAGTCCACAAGACCTAGCTCCTTTAGATAAGCAAAGGCACTGCCAGGGCCCTCATGCCCAATCAGGTGTTCCAGATATCGACTGGGATGGGAGGCAGAGAGGTCTTCTTCGTCGGGGTACGTGAAATGAATGTTTAAAAGTCTCAGCTCCATCACCGGCTTCACAAAAATTTGAGTCATGAGCTCCGGCTCATCTAGGACTGGTATACCATCCCACCTCAAACGGTGCAGGTTCTTGTTCGGTACGTCCGAAAAGAGCTCTTGAACCCAGCTCTCTAATTCCTGCAGTGGCTCTCTACCCAGAACTACGAGCTTCATACGGTTGGCCGAATAGTACGCCTTGTAAAACTCAATGAAGCGCTTCCGAACATTGACGCCCCGCGACACTGGAATCTCACGCAAGCACTGATAGTTGCCAGCTGCGAAATTTTTCATGGGATGTTTATCACTCGAAGTGCTAAGACTCAGTTGCATAAGCCGCCACGCGTCGCTTTGAAGATTTTTCTTATACTCTGAATCTACAGCGCGAAGCTCGCGGTCCAGGGTATCCGCGAGAAAGAGTGGCTGGATGAAGAATTGAGAAAAACGATCAAGAGCGCTATACAGAGGAGCTTTGTCTTTGGCGATTGGAACATTGGATTGCTTTACAGTTGAGGATGAGCCCGGACTATTAGACGTTGAGCTCGCAGATAGTTCGAAATAGTAATTGGTTGATGTCGAGGCCGTGTAGGCGTTGGAGTTACCACCATACTTGGTCAGATACGTGCTATATTCGTTCTCTCCCGGATACTAGGCGAATGATGTCAGTATTTGTTCCTCAGTACGCTGTTGGGTGTTCAATATGTCTGTATGTCGGTAGCTCACCTTTTTCGTACCCATGAAACAGAAATGTTCTACCGCATGCGCGGTCCCTGGCAGATCATCCGGGTCACTGAAGCTACCAACGTCGACATCCATGGCAGCAGCAGCTTTATCAGTGTCTGGATCATGGATCAAAAGAATCTCCAAGTGATTGGGCAATTGGATCACCCGGTACAATCGATCGTCTAGCAGCGGTTTCTCCATTTTGTCCGATAAGTGCTCAACGGAGCCGGAATGAAGTCCTTCTCCCATGGTCTACTCCGTCTTTATAGCGTATATTCTCCTTGATACCTCTCTTATGACCAAGTGTAATAGCGAGCCAAATGCGTTAGGATTGAAAGCTGTAATTGCTAGAGTATGCTTTCTGCTAGCGAAGGAACAGAAACCTAACGACGAGAGCGATGATAAGTTTGAGGGTTTCACTAACCCACAAAATTGAGCTGCTTCGTCAATGAAGTTCACAGAGAGACGAGAAGAGAACTGGGGTTCGTACAGGGACAGATTGATTGTTGCGTAGAGGCAACACAGTTATAAAATGAAGTCCAACAATGGGATGACTTAGCTCAGTTTGGGAGTTCTCATTTCAGCCCACGAACCGATGACGAACCGATGACAAGCCGACACAGGAGTCATCCCCTGAATCCCTTCAAAACTTCCGACTTTACAATCGGACCAGGGAAACCTTACGAGAACCGGTACACACGGCACCTGTTCTTGTCATTTCCGGTCTAAACCCGATGGAGAACGGGTAGACGCTTCCGTTCGCTGACTGATAAGAATCCTTGCCCAGGTGGTCGAGAATTTCTTTCGCAATAGATCGACAGTCGCCTATTGCTGCCTGTCTAGATAACAGACCCCTGTTTAGCGCAGTCACCCCGACTTTTGGAATGTACTTGTAAAGCCCTAAGTCCCCCGCTTTATTTTGTAATGTCTCTTTTCCTGCCTGCTCTCTCAGCAGTTGAATAGGCACAATTTGCGTACACTCCTAAATTGCTCGACACTAATGGCTTCTATCGATGTGATCCCAGTCCCCATCTTAGCTTCAGTCGAGCCGCAAAAATCACCAAACAATGGGCCTAATGCTGCGTCGGGAAGCGAGAATGAAAAGTTCGCAGAACAGCCATTGGAAGTTCCCATCACAGACAGCAATTCAGATGTAGTCCTCGTGGACTATGAGGAGAACGACCCAGAAAACCCATTGCATTGGTCGTCAACGCGAAAATGGCTAATTGTGTCCGCTGTCTCGTGGATGGGTTTCGTCAGGTGAGTGTTTCTCCCTCTAGGATTTTTACATCTGTCGCCGTTGACTGACCGAATTAGTGTCTTTTCAACAATGACGATCACGCCCACAGCACCACAGATCTTGGAGGAGTTTCATTCACACAGTTCGTTTGACCAGACATTGCTTGTCACGATTTGGGAGCTTGGGGAAGGGATTGGTCCCTTTTTTATTGCACCGCTGTCTGAAAGATTCGGCCGGCTTCCCGTCTTCCACGTTGGAAATTTCCTCGCACTATGTTGCTTGGTCGCCACCGCCCTGAGTGTGAACATTCCCATGGTGATTGCGTTCCGATTCTTAACGGGCTGCTGCCTGTCGATTCTCACCCTTGGGCCCGCGATTGTCGGGGATTTGTTCCACATGGAACACACCGGTGTGACCATGGCATTGGTCATGGGAACTCAGATGATAGCAGATTTCATCTCACCTGTCGCAGGATCGTATATCGCACAGGACCTGGGTTGGCGATGGTCGATTTGGCTAGCGGCCATCGTGCTCGGATTCTTTAGCTTTCTCTTACTGGTCGTGTACCGGGAGACATACGCAGTCGTCATTCTGAAGCGGAAGGCAAAGCGGTTACAAAAGGAGAGCACGGATGGCAAACAGTATCGTTCCAAACATCAGGCGCGCGTTGATGCAACCACCATTATCGAAAGCGTTATGAAGCCGTTGCACATCCTGATCCAATCTCCCATCCTCATGCTGACGACGAGTTACATGACAATAAAATACGCATTAGTCTCATTGATTCTTGCCACAATTACGGAAACCATGGAATCAACGTACCCCAACGTCTTTTCTCGCGGGTCCATTGGCCTCACATTTTTGAGCCTCGCCATCGGCAATACCATCGCTTTAATCTTCTACAGTCTCACTTCCGACCGCTACATGACCCATCTGCGAAAAAAGAAGGGCGAAGCATTCGAGCCGGAGTCGCGGCTAATACATCTACTCCTTGCCGCAATCATTCTTCCCATGGGCTTTCTTATCTACGGATGGTCATTGGAGTTTCACGTTCAGTACATTGTGCCACTCATCGGAACCACTGTGGCGGGGTTCAGCATGACGCTTTCCACTATACCAATCGAAACATATGTGGTGGATGTTTACAAGATTCATGCAGCATCTGCTATAGGTGCTGGCGTGATCTTTCGCGCATTTGCTGGGGCTTTTCTCCCGCTGATTGGCCCTCCTCTGTATCAAGGCATTGGGTATGGTTGGGGTAACAGTGTTCTAGCATTGATTGCAGCCTTGTTTATTCCCCCGTTGGGCTTGCTGATGAGATACGGGGACTGGTTTCGTAGCAGAGAACGATTTGGATCGTCGGGACGGTAGATTGACTGTCATCTACAGTAAAAGTGGTACGAAGGTAGTAAGACTCACGGCCTGGGGCTTGGTAAGTCGTAGGACGCGCACATAAAATCATAGAGTAGGTAAGTTAGTCATGTGATTGATCATTCGGTAGGAATGAAGATTCTATTATTATTATTCCATTTGCGTCCTGTATCAGTCTATGACTATGTAGGACGGTGAGACCCTTAAGGGATCTCACATTTAAGAGGGTGTAGCTAGTTTGTATAACAAGCTGGTAATTAGTGGGAACAGTAGGTATGGGTTTTCTAAACAATATAAGGGGGAACGTAGCCCCGTTGAAGATTCTATATCACTAGCTTGTTTTTCTGAATAGATAAAAGCTTCGTGCTTAGGTCAGATACAGTATCTTAACAGCTTGCGATCGATCCAAGGTGTTACCCCATCAATACAATCACAAATCCGAACACTCTTGAATATTAATGACATCAATCAGCAAAGGAGGAAGAGTGGAACTCAATAACAATGATGTTTACTCAATGTAGAATTAAAAACCTCGATCAAAAAGATAGGGGTTCTCGTTCTCCGTCGACTCAAAACACGTCTTCTACACCTGCAATGAACCAGTCATATGTCCTTGATATTTCCTATCTATCTACTACTACCTTCTTATCAAAAATGACGTCTGGGGATCTGTAATAAAGCATGATACGGCAGCGACGGCACTTGAAATTGCGAATTCTGCGTTGTCATTATTCAAGCAGGGTGTCTACATGTACGAAGTCATCTACTGTGATCGCCAATGCGTATTGTATGATCATATACTGCATCACGGTATATAGGCGAGAAGGTAGTATTCTGATTTCAGACTTCGGTTTCTGAGAACTATGGTGATGTAAAGGGAATCTGTACAATTTGATTTATTGATCTATAAGAGGAGAATATCTACAAGAAGATGCACCTAGATATGTAGGGTAAAATATATTAGTACCCTCCTTTCTCCTTCCTCTTTTCTTTAACCTCCCTAGTATCTTTTCCCTCTTACAGGGGAAATAGTTAGTATTAGAGTTCGTCCGATTGGTTTCTCTAGTACCAGCCGCAGGTGCTTCGAAGTTAATGGAGGTAGCTCCGATCGGCTATGTAGTAAAATATGTATTTGCGCGAAAGCTATATTAGGAAATAGTCCGATTGGTTTCTCTAGTACGAGCCGCAGGTGCTTCGGAGTTAATGGAGGTATCCGTTGTACCCCTTTAACCGCTGGATGCGCTAGGCAGGGTTACTAACCGCCAGATCATACGTGCTTTTTCATCCGCATGGCGCGGTTGCGGGAATAAGCACTAGAGTAAATGGCCATGTGGGGAATACCCCGGAAATTATAAATCAAAGCTTTTTCTAATCTTACGCCCTACGCCCGCATGAGAATCCCAACGTCAACCAACGCCACATGCATAGTCTTACAATTCAATGATATATTCCAGCACAATAATACGTCGCACAACCTTGAAGCTTAAAAGCTAGGATCGGTCGGTGCTGATAGATTTTAACTGAATTTAATTGAAGGCTAGTAGTCCTTATATGTTGCTAACTGATTTGAAGATTTCAACGTTCCTAGTTAATTGGTGGGGTGTAACCCCGGCTAAGGCTAAGACATCGCTTACTGACAGGGGCCAGTAGATTGGGAGGTCGACGATGTCAAGAGAACAGAACTAAAACAACCATATTCAAATGAAGAGTCTAACACGACTGCAGCTAGATTTAGTAGCTAGCTTTATATCGATTGAAATCATGATTCTCATTATGATTTTGGTAGCTAGTTTCATGATACTGGATAATGCCAAGAATTCTTCTCTCGCTAGCTGCCTTGTCACAGGCCTATTGGAACATATAGAACTCTGACTATATGGGCCGACGAAATTTCAGCTTAATACAGCCCGCAAGAGGCGACGACGAGAATACATCTTCCTATTCCACATTTTCTGTAAACTCCTCATCTAGATAAGTCTCATAATCTGTATAGATAGTGACAAGAAGCTCTTTCATGGCTAGTTTCATTAGCACGTTCTCTGATGAAGTGGACTTCGGAATAGTAACGGATGAGACTTACCGCGCATGGAGAAATGAGTCCCAATGCACACCCGCGCACCGCTTCCAAATGTCCAAATCCACTTCCGCATCTCTGCAAGCGTGTTCTCGTCAGCTGTAAGCCACCTCCCAGGTTGCCATTTTTCCGGAGATGGGAAGGGAATGGGATTAAAGTGGAGAGCCCATGCAGAGGAGCTGACAACAGTGCCGCCAGGGATATCAAATTTCCCTACGAGCTGACAGCCTGAATCTGGCACGACACGAGGAAAAGGACCAGGACAGGGTGCACGAGTTCGCATCGTCTCGGTGACGACGGCGTCAAGCACTGGTAAACTTTCAAGGCGATGGGCCAAGCTTTGGTCGCTAGGTTCGGCTAGAGTGAGGAGTTCTTTTCGGAGCGCCCGTTGCCAGTCCGGAGCTCGTGATAGCTCGTACATGGTATATGACAATAGTATTCCCAGTCCGATGTGGCTTGCTGAAAGATGGTCGTCGCACTCTACAGCGATGCGTGAAGCCATATCGTTAAGCGACATTTCGGGATCGGTGGCTTTGAAAGAATCGTAAAAATGGTCGTACAGACTCGCAGTGGAAGAAGTCTTGGTGGGGTGTCTCCTGTATGAATCTGTGATCACTCGCGTGATTCACGTTTCCCATCTGCCCCTAGCGTCAGCATCGGGTAGCACGTTGCCACCAAATAAGCTTGTCAAAAAGCTCATCAGCCCCTCGAGGCTGGTTCGCACGTGAAGGTTTTTAGTTTTTGCTTTAGCCAAAGTTGTGAGGTCGTTCTCAAAGCTTGGATCTTGTAGAGTATCAGTCGCATTCTCACTACTAAAGAGGAAGCCAGAGACAACGTCGAGCATGCAGCATTTAGCCTGCTGGTAGACATCGACAGCAGTACCGGTGCTTGCCCACATTGCCATTACTTCTCTGAGGCGACGTGATACGCGAGAGATGGTACTGTCGAGGGTCTGAGAGTTGAGAATGTACGAATTGGAATAGGGATGGGCAAGCATCCGCCTACGCCTTCTGTGCTCGTCGTTACCTATCATCGTGACCATAAAACCGGTCCTGTACTGTATTAGATACTGCCTTGTCACATTTGATTCATAAGTGGCAAATGTTTTAGAGAACCTACTGATCAAACAATGCATGGTAGAAGGTCGCGTCTTTATCGAACTTCGCACTGTAAATTGTGCGAACTCCCTCATCGATGCAGTTCACACTCACATCACGAGGTCCAAGCCGAACGACTGGACCGAGACGACGATGGAGATGAATTCGGCTACGGTTTTCCAGTTTTCGCCATCGGATAGACAGCAACCACAGGCGTGAATACGGGACGGAGAAATGGGCATTGGGGATGTCTTTTAAGCCGGAATTGTTGTTTTGATAGATCGATGCAATGATCCAGAACACGAGAAGAGCGAAGCCGACGACCACATCTAGCATTTTTGAGAAAGATTAATCTTCAGTGGGAAAAATAAACGTTGATTGTTCTAAGAAGAAGAAGTAATACCAGCAGTTGATTTTTCCGCAGGTAATTAGCTATAGCGACTGGAAGTGTCCCACCCGTAGTACTTATGTGTCAAATTTGAAGTCCTTGTAACAACGTTCGTAATACTAGTACTACTTGATTCCACTTAAAAAAAAAACGTAGTTAAGTTGCTCCGTGCAAGATATTATTCACCCCTATTTGATAATATTCAGTACTTTCATCTTTTCTATGCTACCCATCTAGGTAGGTGCTTGCTTCAATGATATTAGCTCATTATTGGCATAAAAAACCAAAAGCAGTTTAGAAAGTACTAGGTAGAACGTGGGACGACATGGATACATTTATTTATCCTTGAGACGACGTATGGCCGTTCCTGCGCCCCACAATAGGTTAGTAGGTAGCGGGTGAACGTGGTTAGATAATTCAAAACTTCAGGTTAGAACATAAGTTTACATGCATCCTTGCTGTGCCGTGCTATCGTCGGGCTATGTCGTATAGGTGTGAAAAGATAACGAATGGGTACCAAGGATTTACTGTCAAGTCTTTGGATAGCGCCAAGACTTCATCACAGCTATCTTTGACGCGTGGTCTACGCTCACCACGCATATTGCTGTCGAATATCAGTCAAAATAGTTCTAATGCAATGACTCTACGTCATTGTTCCGGATCTTTGCTGGACCTCAAGCATAGATGGAACTAACCTTACGTAAAAGGATCTGCTAGGAGTCGACTTGCAGCAAAGAAGCGCAGAACACTAGAAGCGAAGATAACGACGGGTCAGAAGGCAGTTTCCAGGTACCTTCCATGACACACCATACCTCACAAGCAAAGATAACAACCATGCATGAATCTAAGACAAAACTGCTTGGGGTAACTTCCAAGTGGCATTCTATAGAGATAAAATGCTGCCAGAGCATTGACCAAAAATCTTCATGCTCACTCTACATAGCGTTAATGAAAGTCTACTATCCAGACTGGATTGAAGTACGAAGTTGATACAGTTAACGACTACTCCAGGTAGAAAGCAGTCTTTCTCATTAGCAATCAATTCAGTTCTTATCGAGTGATGAGAGGTGATCGACACTATTCGAAATGGCAGTGTTACTTTCAAACAGACCTTTGAAAAGCAATTTTTGAAAAAAGAATGACATTTGGTTCATGATATCTAGCTAGCTTTTATACGTATAAAGCAAAAGAGTGACCAAATGGTCGGTCATGCGGACTCATGCCTTAAGATTAGGCCAACTCCTCCCTCCAACAATCACCTCCTTCGACAACTCCTACCCCTCGCAATTCCTTCCCCTACCCCTCGCAATTCCTTCCTCCACGAGTCCCGAGTGCAATCACACGGTTCTCAGTTCTCCTCCACATTCGCAATGTTGGTGGTAGCGGCGTTCAAGTTGCTTCTGAACAAGTTGAGCTTCAAAGGCTCTTCGTCAATCTTGTCGGTTTGCGCACTGGCGTCGGCCCCGGATTCAGCGTTGGCGGCAGGAGCATCTGGCTTGGACAAATTTTGGACTTCTTTCATTGCTTGCCATGGCTGAGATCTCTCAGTGGAGGTGGTAGTGCTGGTGGATTGAGGCTGGAACACAGTTAGACATGTCTTGTATGATTGAGGATTTTACCTACCATTTTTGAAGAGTGTGTGTTTGTTGTGAAGTATGAGTGGATAGTATAAGAAGCTGTCTTGTTTGTATGTTGTATTCGTGAATAATGGAGATGACTGATGGAGATAGAGACGGAGATGGTTGGGGGGGTTGGAAGCAGTTTATATAGACGTTTATATCTCGGTTCACGACACTCAGTCTGTCGTCATCGCAGGAATGGCATATAAACTCATATCCCTTATCTCACTTGATTGATGAGTTGGCATGCATACGATTCTTTGAAGATATGAAGGATACGAAGGGTTGGCCTGCATGCATGGTACCAGGACAAAGAAATGTAGTCCCTGTTCTTGTACTTTTGATGCACTTCGAAGGTTTCAACCAATTACAGAATACGAGGAGCTGGCCTTCATACATGATAGTCAGGATGAACAACTGTAGCCCTGTTATTGTAACTTTGATATATTTCCTATCTATCACACAACTACAAGATATGAGGAGCTGGCCTGCATACAAGGTGTTTGGAGTAAATATTTGTAGCCCCTGTTCTTGTACCCCAGTTGTACTTCGTATCTATCAACCAATCATTTCACAGAGCTCAAGAGTATCTTCTGCGTTGTTTGATTGTCTAAAGCCCATGCCTATGAATGACATAGGGAGCGTCAGAGAATAAGGATAATTCAATTTCCATGGGTGTTGATGGTCGGTCAGTCGGGGAAGGAAGGTGAGGATATGTCTTATCACCATCATCATCCGTGGAACAAGCCCCTTTTGGCGCACGGCAACGCCGTACTGTGCATTTGTGCCCCGGAAGTGCTAGTGCTTATTACAAATATCACGAAATGCCAACTTCGAATCGTCGATGGACACAATCAGGATTCAGATTCCTAGATACCTCGAAAGATTGCGTATGCCTTCTTAGCAACCCCAAGCAACTCTGCAGATCTGTGTCTCGCGAGCGACCATTACTACCTATGGTGACGGAAGACCTACATTTTGGCTCTACAGCTGCAAAGACCCAGAGGAAATTGCTTTTCTTGTGCCGTTCGATTTCCAGTATGACCCCGTCCCCCGCCTCGAAAAACAGTTATTGACTTTGGTCGGAAACCAAAAAGAATCAAAGTCACTTGTATGAGTGGGTTTGCGTCTCGCTGTCTAGATAATATCTAAACAAGAACGTTGTCGTTGAAGAAATGCCGGGGCCTGAAGAAAACAATACAGCAGCAATGACCACTGTTGACTCTGATGACTCCGTCAAAGCAATGATCCAGTATCTTGCCAGAGACAACCAGCACAAGCTGGTGAAACCATATTACTTGGACCTCGACTACGACTATGATCTTCCTTCAACAAACACAACCGCCGATGAGCAATTTGTTCAGATCCGTAATGCTCGTAATCTGGGCATTTCCTCGAGAGAGATGTTCTCCAAATAGGGCTTTTCTCAGCTGCATCTAAATTGTTCTTTGACTCCTGAGGAGTATTGGTATAACGAGAAAGTGGAAAAAATCCTATACCCCAAATACAAATCAATTGCCCAGTTTTTGTTCCCAAATGCTGCGCGAGTTGAAGTCCTAGAGCACGCAGTAAGCAAAGACCCGAAGAAAGAAGACTTGAAACTGCTGATTGACCGAGCCAGGTTCGGAAACGTCACCCGCGTTGGATGTCTGAGAATATAGAACGACACCATCTCAAGACAAACCAACCGAGTGATTATATACACATTGGTATATTCTCTCAATCGTACATATAACTTTGGGACTTCGTTCGCTGACCGGTCTAAGACATGACGGCCTCCTCGGCGGCAAAATGCACCATTAAGCAGTTCAACATCAAGCCGAAAGATTATTCAAGATTCGTCGTTGTGAAGTATATCTATCCAGATTCCCAGAAACTGTGTCCATGAGCTTACTCTCCATTTCACCAGTCTATGGAAACCAATAAAAGGACCAGTATATAACTTCCCGCTCACGCTTTGCGACCGCCGTACAGTAGACTATAAATCTCAGACCACTACAATGGATGTCGTTACTCATAATTTCGCCAACGAAAATGCTCGAGTATACTTCGATGAGAAGCACGAATGGTACTACTAGCACGGCTTGCAAGTTGACGAGGTAATTGCCTTTGTACAGGCTAATTCAGCAGCAGAGAACAAAGCAGGTATGATATATACTACCTCTATCGTCTAGGGAATTTGTCTCCTAACACTGAAACCCAGGAGTTCCCCATACGGCTTTTCAAGATCCCCGGATCAATGACAATAAGCAATTGCGGGAGAGCATTGAGGCTAGAGTGTTTGTTTATTTTGACTGAATGTCCCGATTCTCAAGTGTCCTGACCACATGAGAGCGATAGAGTCATGTATTTGATCAGTGGCGGACTGGAATGCTCCTATATGGTACAAATTGCGTTGGAGGCTTAGAGGCCTTAAGCCGCTTAGCCTTTGTTTTGGGAACATCTTCTTTCTATTTGACTTAGCTTCAAAGACAAATATAGGTTCATATCGGTGGATAAGTAACGCGTACCTACCCAAAGGTAAATAGCGGATATGCACAATATCATTGCCCACAGTACCGAGATTTAACAAATCATGATTTTATCTTGCTAGTCCCTCGTGCTCTTGCGTGTGCAAACCCTCGTATCGTTCGTTAAAATCGGAGCAGATATTCGGTGGGGTATCCTTCAACTGCGGGGCAATTAATGTACCCAGCCTCCATTTCCCTACTCCCAGCTCCGACTCAACCCGATCCCATAAGACAAATTCATCCATCCCCCTGGCCCAAGTTCCCCGGGAGTATCATAGAACAAAACCCAAAGCCCCCAACCAAAAGCTCACAAAGTATGAACTCTAGATCTATGCCTACGTCGAGGGCTGGGGACGAATTCGGTATTAGGATGACAATAAAAGGGTGAACTGGTTCGATGTCGATGAGTAACAAAAGAGTTTAGAAGTGGATTGACAAGGCGACCGAAGAGGCTACGTGAGTTGGAGCTGATTTCAGAACTGCGTGGGGAATTGTTAGCTTCTTCTTTTTCATGTTTGTGTTCCTTCGTCCTTGTGTATGAACGAAACTCGGAAAGGTTATGAAGATAAAGATCTCGGAGGTCTGCGTTTCGTTCTTGAGCAATACATCGAATCGTCTTCTTCGACCACTCTGTATTTGCCAGCCCTACTGATGCTTGACACGGCGACAAGAACGCCGAACCCGTCGTATAGAAAGACAGCCATTTCGTCTCGATACAAACCGGGCTTCTCAAGTAAGTGCTCATAAAGGGCAGCAAGTATCGGAGGTGTAATACGGCGTCGTTGTCCGGTACCGTTGGGAGGAGCTTTCGTTTTACCGAACAGTCGAAAGTTCGTGGCTATCGATCGGATCGTGCGTTCACTGTAGCCGGCTGCTGCAGCCATGTCAATTTATTTTGAAAATAATTATCTGAAAATATCTAGTAAGAAACTCGTCTCTGCTATTCATTTCTATATAAATAGTGCTACTCAGGTTTCTCCAATAGCAATTTCCATCTACTCATCGTCGTTGATGTCGATGGCCGTCTGCTTCCATTTGCGAGCCGGGACATGACGCTTGAACAAAATATCGATCTCACGGAAGGACCTGTGCTTCATCTCAGGAACCCAGATCCAAGACATGACGGAGCAGACAAAGGCGGTTCCAGCCCAGACGTAGCCGCTCTTGCCGCCCAGGTTCCACTTATCAGTGTTGAGCATGTAGCTGGCAAGGAAGATGCAAGGAATATTGACCAAGTAGTAGGCACCTCGTCCGATACCGGTTGTCAGTGGCCTGAGACGAACGGAAGATGTCTCGCCGATGATGACCCATGAGGCAGGGGCGGGTCCCAAACAGAACAGGACGGAAACGATCAAGCCAAGTGATGCTTGCGCGTTGCTAGCCGCCTTGCCACCGCCAACTGAAGCCGCAATACCGAGCGCGATCAAGAATGCACAGTTGATGAATTGACCATAGACATAGATGGTGCGTCGGCCGAGGTATGTGGTGAGAACCCAAGAGAGCATGACCATGATCAATTGGAGGGCAGAAGTGATGAGACCAAGTGCAAATGCGGTATTGTCTGCCATGCCGGCCTCTGAGCTGGTGTTAGTCTGCTATGACGTTGCAGGAAATGGTTGGACTCACGTTTGAAAAAGTAAACCGCTTGGTTAGCGATCAGATTGCCCGTAAGATTCTGAGATGCGTACACACCGCACACAATCAATGTGCGGTAGCTATCGGTACCTTTCCACAGTTCAACGAGACTGGGGCTCTTCTCGTTCTTCTCAAGCTCGATGGTGCGACGCATCATTGCGACTGTGTCAGTGGAATTACTATTTGCACTCGCGCGTCCAAGGCGTTTGACAGCCTTCTCTGCCTCAGCCAGACGGCCCTTTCGTACGAGCCACCAGGGTGATTCAGGCGCAATAAAGAGTAGGATAGCAAGAGGAGTAGGAAACATCCACTGGAGTGCAATGGGAACTCTGGTATGACTGTTAGTACAGTGCTCCTTGATGGCATCTATAGGAGCGGACGAACCTGTACGCTGAGGAGTTACTCTTGGATTGGTAGTGGTAAGTGATACCGCCGACAATGATCGACCCAATAGCCCAGAACATCTGCAACATCTGCGTCGCTGGAGCTCTCAATCTCAGTGGCACAATTTCGGCACAGTAGGCGGGTGCATTGGCAATAAAAATGCCCCAGGGGATGCCTTCCAGGATCTGGGCTGCGAAAAACATCCCCTGGCTGTTGCCGAAATAGAAAATGAAGATGAAGGCGTTCAAGAACATGAGACCGCCAATGGTTGCCCATCGATATCCAATCCAACTGGTAATGGGACCTGCGATGAAGACACCGATGAAGGCACCGACTGGTCCGCTACACTGGAATGCTGACTGCCATGAAGCTTCGATAATCCAATCTTGTTTTTTGTCGCTGTATACACCGAAAGCTTTGGCGAATTCATGTGTGGCTATGAACTGTCCCATCAAGAAAACACAGTATGACTCCATGATCTATCGCAGCGTTAGAGAAACGATCTGCCTATCATGGGCAAGAGCTTACAATGGTGCATGACATGACGAATGCCCACCAACTAGCAGCGGGATAGGCCTTGACAGCCTGGAGCACAGTCATATCATGTTCGATCTTCTCGGCATCGATGGCGCCCGTTCTGTTGTAGTCGATCTTCTCGTCGGCATCGTACACAGGTCCGCCCGTGGAGGTGGGCTGCGCCTCGACCTCCGATGCTGAGATCGGCTTCTCTGCGATAACGTTATTCATATTGGCGATTTCTGAGAGAAATGTGGGAACGAAAGAGAGATGGGCATAACTGGGCTTTTTAATCGTTATCCTTACAACAACACCCTCGTGATAGTAATCTCGATCTTAACTCAATTGGGTTTTATCGAGCGGGGTAATTCTGATATAAGGCGGAAGTACTTGGTCCCAAGGATAAATAATTTATCAACCAATTAGTCCGCAGATATAACTTCTTCGTGCTATTTGACCAGCTACAATTAGATTGTGGAGCAATAGGGATTACAATTATTTATCCTTGAGACCAAGTAGATACTGTTATAACTATAATCACTTGACCTTCTATTATATATAGCACTTTATCTAACCTTATTCCTTTGGAATTACACTGTAGTTCCGTTTTTTCTGTATGGGAAAATTAAGGTGTGGTCTGGGTGTCTAGCCAGCGCCGGGCCACTTCGCGGTGGGGGATAGCCGTGGGTGCCCCACTTATGCTTGGATCATGCCAGCATGCGCCTAAGTGGGTGAAAGCGAATGGGAACATACAAGCGAATAAGACTTTTTTCTATCAAAAGTACCATCATTCCTATATAATTTACACCAAAAATCCGGTACCCGCGATGCTGCTCCCTGAAGAGCGCTTGCCCGAAGCTCTAATATAGGCGCAGCAACACCCTGATAATAAGCTGGCTGTAGTTGCCCGATTATTTAAGGTCAACTATAAGACTTTACACTGTCCAGGCAGGCCACCTGCGCGCGGGGGATACTTGCGGAACCCCGGCCGAAATCGCGCGCGGTCGCTGCGCCGGCATCCCCCCTCTACGCCCTATCGCCCCCCCGGTCTCTAGCGCAACTTTACGGTATCCGGCTCGAGGATCTCTAGTTCTCCCTCTGAAGACTCTCGAGAAATCTTGACGTAACCGAAACCACGACTACGAAGGTACAAGTACTTATTGGGCTATAGAAATCTGTGCCTGATGGCAGCCTATGGGATATGGGCGGGAACTTTGTGCCCTATACGCGAAACACTAAAGCCGAACCAACTTTTGATGCTGGCCAATTAAGATTGTGGAGAATCCAAGATCCTGTGACGTATATCGCTTCTAGATTTTCCACCGAGAATCTATATAATCACCATAGTCAAGTTTCTCAACCCGGCGTTTCAAGTCATCCAAGTATCCCACGGTTACCCCTCTAGCATTTATTGTGTTCCAACCGAACCCAACAATTACTTCCGGCTATGGACACTCCTTCCACGTCGCTCGAAGGGGCGGAGCGTCTCGTCGACCAAAAATCACATGCTATCACGGTCTGTCTACTCATCATCTATCCTTTAAAGCACTAGATCATCATAATTAATATCTTAGCCATTATCATAGGCTTGTGAGACATGTCGCAAGAGGAAGAAGAGATGTGATGAGCAACGTCCGCGATGTAGCTCCTGCCAGAGAAGGAATATACCTTGCACATACCAGGAGCCGAAGCCAACGAAGTAAGTTCTCCGAAAGCGGCTGTTATCTTATCTATGCCAGTCTTTTTTGTTGCTGACTTACGGTGAACAGAAAAGACAACATCCTCATGTCAATATTACGAACCTTGGATTCTTTAAACATGAAGATGGATCGAGTATTGTCACCGGAAGAACCTTTGCTCGCACTTGACACACAGAAACCCATCAACGACTCTGCTCTAGAAATGATGGCAAACACGAATGTTTCTTCAAGAGAAAGGGATACCAGTAGTTTAGCCCTGTCATCAGCACTGGAAAGTGGCCCTGCTTCGCCCAGTTCTGAGATCTCTCCTCAGAATATACCAACACCGTCAAAGTTGTTCCAGGTCCCAGCTCGACGAGCTACAGAAATCCATAATCTCCTCGCATGGCCCGCTGTCCAAGCACTTCTGGAATGCGACGGAGCAAATCTATCACAATGGGACGGTCACAGTCAACCAGCCGAGAGTTGGTTAATAGAAATTTCTACGGATTTCCCGAAACTGGCAGTGGATCGGCCAGTGGATATTTTATACAGCGAGTCTGGTACCCTAGACCTGGGGGGATACCGTTCAATAAATCTCAACAAAGCATACGTTGAAAGTCTTTGTGCGGCCTATTTTCGGTCATTCCATTGTACCTATCCCATCCTGGATCCTTATTATTTTTATAATGATTTGCTGCCTCAAGTTTGTGGCCAATCATTCAGCGAAGCACACGAAGGATCTGCTTTGGTGCTTCTGGTACTCGCACTCGGGTCTGTGGCTCAGGAAGGTTCCACTGGCAGTTCATTTGTTGATGATGCAGGGAGAGAGACTGGCATTAGAGGTGGTACAGTTTTGCGGCCTCCAGGACACATTTTTTTGACCGAAGCAAAAAGGAGACTGGGCCTTGTATTGACTTGCTGGAATCTTAACAATTTACAGTGTTGCATACTATTTGCGTTAGTGTATAAGTTTTTAAAGCAAAGAGCCAATACTAATTCAGCCGCCGATATAGAGTCTACTATGCTCAAGTTTCACGAAACCTGGTCTGCATTCGCCTTCCAAGAATCTCAGTCTGACCTTGAACTAATCAAAGCCTAGGAATTCTGTCACATTGCAATACTTGCCTGCACGATATGTAAAAGCTTGGTCAAAACGTTAGTCATCATTGAATCTGGCGACGTTTGCTAACGGGCTTACAGGATATCTCATTGGGGCACCGAAAAGAGCGATCAAATAGCCAGATGTTTTTGGATTTGTTGCTTTTTTGAAGGGTAAAACTTCAATTATCCGTATAGACGTAAGCACGCTAACACGATTCTTGTAGAGGCCTTGCCGGTGAACTGGGACTAGAGGTTCCAGGAGTCGCAGCGCTAGAAGATTCTGTGCCTCTGCCTCTTTTCTTATCTCACTTCAGGGACCAGGTTCCGAAGCATGACGATGAACTTTTCATTGAGTATCACTTCTTGGCACAAATAACTTTGAGGACGTTGATAAATCGTGCGCGGACATCTGCCCAAGAGACTAGTAAGTTCAGCTGGGAATAAAAACATGCCTAACGGAACAGAAGAACTGATCGTTGCCGAGAAGGAAATTTGTTTCATGTACCTGAACAAGGAAAAGGACCGTCTGAGTTAGTTGCAAAAGAGCTTTCGCGCCAGTTGCATAACTGGCGAGCACATCTGCCGCCGGCAATAACATGGAATGATCAATCAATGGACGATATAGAAATGTCAAACTCCCACCAAAATGATCATAGAGAAGCAAGCACACCCTTGGACCCTGCATTAACGGGAATGCTAGATTTCAAAGCTACTTTAAATGCTACCCTTCGCACTCGCTACAAGTACGCTGAATATATCATCTGGAGACCTGTTATCTTTAGAGTACTACACTGTCCGCAAGATCCTGCCTGGCATGACGTTGAGTGTTGCCGAAAGGCATTTAAAGTAAGTCCACGGTGCTCGCCGGCATCTGCACTCTATTTTAACTCCATCTGTAGGCTTGTACTCTTTGGCCACTGACGTTTGCCACCTTCAACTCTCAGCGACGGCTTGTGCCTCATATTTACGAGTATACTCACACGTTCGTACCTCTCTTTCTATGATGAAATTTCACGTATTTCAGCTACTAAATTCCAAGTAGCTTCTTTGGCATCCTCCTTCTGATGCATGTATGCTCCTTAAACCAATTTCTGGGACCAGTTCTTCATTCGATGCCGGCCGATTCTGCTCCTGAAGTTAGCATTAACCTCTACCTAACTTGGATGCGTGATATGAAGGTCGTGCATCCTCTGGCCAGGTGGTGTTGGCAATTTTTAAAGGTTATTTATAAAGACCATGAACTGGTGAAAGATCTAGAGGGAGGTTGCGTTTAAGTGTTGCAGCCTGGGCAGTTAGAGGGTTGAGCGCCAAGCAAGTCGCATCCAACTTTCTTAGCCTCTATAATGTAGTGGCGGTACTTTGCAATATCCAATCTCCTGGCCCATTATTCCGCGACGAACGGCCCCAGTTCGTCACAGCCGGCGCCGCTGCCTGTGGCCCAGGGCCGGGATAGGAGGCGATGTGCGGTACATGCCAAGATGTACCTACATCCCGGCTCCTCGACTATGTACTTGGGATATTGGTAGATGCTGGATAGCGTATGTGAAGCTGGGTTGCGTAGAGGAGTCTAGTGTCGCTGCTATCCTCCGACTTGAGAGGGTGATGATGGTCTGTATATATTTGTTATTCTGAGCACAGGCTTGTAAGGTGGTATGTGCGTAGAGATGTCTTTCTATCTGGCACAGCTCTACCTCTACCTCTGCTTGAGAAGAGTAGGTATATAGTGGAATATTTTAGCTAATATAATCTGAGATTACCTACTGGATAGAAACGAAAGTAATAGTACTTATTTAAATAGATTAAGGAGCAAAGGGTGTATGATCGTAAATAGTTGTGTGGATGGTTTTGTGGATGGTTTTGTCGACTGGCTTCTGATATATCGCATAGCTAGTAGTCACATTCCATAGTCGCAACTTTTCGCGCGTTTGTTGTTAGAACAACGCACTATGGTCTATAACAGCAAGTATCTCAAACCTATACAGTAGTTATATCGCAGCCGGTTATATAGATTTAAGTTCAGATATATCATACTATATGTAACCGCGACGGTACAGGGATCAACGGGTTGGAGAGCGCCTTATGGTGTAGGCACCTTCAGAGTAGAGGGTATTCTCGAAGAAAGGTACCTATTACTGTAACAGTACCCAAATGTTGGTTAAACAAGATTAAAATGGGCTTAGACTACGAAAGAGCACTACAAGGGCCAATTGAATATACGGCATAGGCCTAAGTGAAGGCATTCAGAGAACTAGCTAGAACCGTAGTCGTACGGGAGAGCTGGTGCATTTAAGCATCCAGCTACATCCCCCATTTTGAGAGAATAAGACCTCCAATTACATGATCATCCGCTGTGCCTTCCATTCGGACCGACAAGACCCATCTCCGGTAATCGCAACTGCTTCTTTTAATACACACGCCACACGACCAACGACTTTGCTTGCGAGTGCTAGGTCACACACAGCCCGGCAGTGGCTATCATTCGCAACCGTTAGAGACTACATCTGCATCCACAAAAAATGAAAGTTGAGGAATGGGGGGTTCGTGTATATGAGATGATAATAAATACAGTGGAATAAGTACAATGGTTGATGTCTGCATGGGAGCGGGGGGCTCGACCGCTCCATTAAACCAACTGCACCCCGAATATTGTAACTATCACCGACTACTCTTACTGATTGCTCTCGATCCGGCAGATTCTTCCAAGAACTTTGAGTGTTTTGCCTTGGCTTCTGCTATTGCTTCTGCGTGTCCATCGGATGGAACACTGTACATGAGGTTTCGGACCCCCATTCCAAGCTTTTTAAGTTCCTTGTGGAACCTCTGTTTCGCAATTCTGAACTCCTCGGCCCTAAAATTATCCGGCCAACCATGGTCAACAAACAGTCTTTTCTGTGCAGCTCCTATGTTATAACCATCGAGCATGTACTGATCCGAGTCGGGCGTTGGGTCCACAATTCTAAGTCCATTGGCAATATAATCGATATAACCAGATGGGGGTGCTGGGGGTTCTGATCGCACGTGGCGGGACGAACCATCAGACCATGGTATTTCTTTTAAGTCTCGGAGCCATTCTATCCATTGATCTAACATAACTTTTGCAGGGACAGATGGCAAGTCGAGATAAGTGTTTGTATAGCCTGGTGAGTTATTAGGCCACTGGGTGATGTGTTTTGTGCGAATATCGTAAATTATGGTACGTCCAAATATACCCGGGGTGGCTACGCAGGAAGCAAGGCGAACGGCCCATGGCGCAAGATCGTATTCACCTTCCCAAAGGACTTCGCGTGCTTCAGATACACCATCTAAATAGCTATAGGGACTGGTGCCATATGATATTTCATCATGAATGCCGAGAAACGGAAGATATCGGAGAAGAGCAATCACTTCAGGCTCCAATCCAATCGTGACGAGCTCTTCCTTGGGGAGGTTTTGATGGGGAGGCCGCTTGATTTCTGATGCTTCAACATACTCCATACGAAGGAGAGTTTCATAAACTTGTGTAATGCCATTGATTAACTCTCCATGTTGAGCTTTGACGAATTCTTCCGTGAATACTGCGTCGTCATGATTGGGATCGTGAGACGAGACCTCGCAAGATTGAGAGGTAGGAGATTTCTGCCACGGCACCTCAACTTCAGTATTTGGTTTGTCACACGGCGCACTCAGAGAGAGGCATGAAGAGCCTAGTAAGTTGTTAGTAAAAAAGTCTTACACTTCCAGCATGGCTAGGGCCTACAAACCGGGAATCCTCCATCACAGGTCGCTCCATTTGCAGCACATGTCAAGCACTGTCGTACGGGGAACTGAACAGACGCCATGTTAAACCCAGCGATAGACATAGCTAGAAAAGCTATGCCTAAGACTATGTATATGGTTCGGAGAGCTTGCATGAACATGAAAGAATGAGCAAGTGGGATTGTATTTCGTATGTCTTGCAGTGGGCTCGGATAAATCGAACACACTGGCGTACTGAAATATCCAAGCCTAAAGGGGATCGACCGACTGACCTTCACAACCGTCAGCTCGTTTATCCAACTTCATCACAATAGGTCGAGGTCATCAGTCTATCTCACCTCCCGGTTTTTGAGAGGATTTATGGATGTATTAAATTCTATATTCCTATGTGTCAAACGACATTGTCAAATGACAGTCTGCTTGACTTACCACGCACTTCCATTCGCCCTGTTTCTTGGCCTTCTATCCTTAAGCCGATGGCTGTCGGTAATCGCCCTTTTGGCCTGCCTCGGCAAAACAATGCAAGCCATTAAGCTTCGGGCGCTAGAGCAGGGGCGGCAGGTACAGTAGTATGGTCACTGTCACAAGCTTTGGAAACAGCAAAATCAATAGAAATCTCAAGCTTTAGAACAGCAGAGCTGTCCTTTCTTCTCCGCGCACGCCAACATCTTCCCCTTACTCGACTTGAAAACGATGTCTTCCTCAAACACCTCCAACACTGGAGCGCAAATCAACAAACAACTTGACTCTCTCCCTTCGCCCATTTCATCCCACTTACCCCACGTCCCCGAATCCAAACAGGAACTCAAACAAGACGCTGAAATCGTTGTGCAGAAGTCATTCGCAGGCCTACGCTCTCTAGCTGCTGGTGGATTTGGCGGTGTATGCGCAGTCATTGTTGGGCATCCGTTTGATTTAGTGAAGGTTCGTTTGCAGACAGCGGAAAGAGGGGTTTATAAAAGTGCTATTGATGTCGTGACGAAGAGTGTGGCGAAGGATGGTTTAGCAAGGGGATTGTACGCTGGTGTTAGTGCTCCGTTGGTCGGCGTTACACCTATGTGTATGTTATATTTATCATTCCTTTCGTCTTGCCTAATAGGATTAACAGCTTGGCTAACCGTTATCTTACTGGAACTAGTCGCCGTATCATTTTGGGGTTTCGATGTGGGCAAAAACCTCGTCCGAAATGCAACATCCACTGGTCCTCACGAACCCCTCTCGATCGCCCAAGTCTCCGCTGCTGGCTTCTTTTCTGCTATCCCTATGACTCTGATCACTGCCCCCTTCGAGCGCGTAAAAGTTCTTCTCCAAATCCAAGGCCAAAAAACCCTCGCTCCAGGAGAGAAACCCAAATACAACGGCGGAGTGGACGTCGTGCGACAACTATACAAAGAAGGTGGAATCCGCAGTGTGTTTCGCGGATCTGTTGCAACACTTGCTCGAGATGGCCCCGGCAGCGCAGCATACTTCGCAACGTACGAATATATCAAGCGACGCCTAACCCCCGTGGATGTTGCGACAGGAAAGCCAAGTGGAGATCTGAGTCTGCTCGCTGTGACAGGAGCAGGTGCATGCGCAGGAGTTGCGATGTGGATCCCAGTTTTCCCGGTCGATACAGTGAAGAGTCGATTACAGACAATGGAAGGGAATCCAACTGTGGGAGGGGTTATCTCAGGGTTATGGAGGAATGGTGGAATGAAAGCTTTTTTTCCAGGATTTGGGCCAGCGCTGGCGCGAGCTGTGCCGGCTAATGCTGCGACATTCTTAGGGGTAGAGTTGGCGCATCAAGCTATGAACAAAGCGTTTGGTTGAACAGGACAAACAAGGCCACAGAGGGTTGATTGAAATTATTTGAAGTGGGCTGGTTGGTGGGGAAAAATAGTAATGTGGTTACAGGACAATCAATGAGACAGTCATGAGCACTTTAGAGGTATAGAACTTGTGCGAATACATCTGCATTATATACGTTCAAATAGAGGCATTACTCCAAAATTTGTAGTAGCCTTAATTCATCGCAAAATGTACAACTATTGAACTAGAGCACGCCAAACGTTGGATGAAGTTTTGTCATCCATCAAGCAAACGGCTTCGATGATACCACGCGACAGTCCTGGTACCAGCGTACGATATTCTAATCTGGTTCCTCATACATAGTGTCCATACGTGTAATGGATGCCCTACGTGGACAATTGTGAGGCTCTTCTGGTGCAAGTTGAATGCAAGGTAAGGCCTGCCAAAAGGACAATAATAGATCCCTAGCCATGTGATTGTCGTTTCGTTCTACCGTCTTCTTAACCTGATCTTTTGTAAAGACTATCTTCTCATAGCTGCCTTCGGTGATCTTTGGTAGCCATCAGCTAGTTCTACTGACCTGTGGACTAACGTGTCCAACAAGGAATTATCCTTAGCCCGGGCACCCTGTGTGGATATTGGAATTCTTCTCCTTCCTTCTCTGCTCTGTTTCCTTGATACCCTTTATCTCCGGCCGAGCAAGTAAAGCCTCTCTCGTCTGTGTATGAATACTAACACCTTCCACGGCCGTACAAAACGACTGGAGGCTTGTTGATTGATAGACATCACTCATTGATAATTCGGAAACAGCTATGTCGCGGGGGCAAAGGATAAGTAGAGGGCCAGATTAGGTGATGTGTGTCGAATAGTGGATGGCAACTGGCGTTGAGAATCAAAGGAACTGTTCCTCTTTTTTCCACCCTGATGCGCTAGCATTGATAATTCATATCCGTTTGTTTTCTGCCAAATCCTAAATCAAAACGTAGGGGCCTAATATTGGTGTTATCCATAAGCGTTTTCTACGTCAAGAACCAGAGTCAACATCTCATTCTCATTCCTTCATTCTCTTCGTTGGCCGCGAGTCGTCTGGCAACCCGCTTCGCTTGGTCCCGGGTAGGCTGCCGGTTCGGATGTCGTTGTCATCTTGACTAACTCTCCGATGCGGGTACTCTACCTTGGCCCCTTCGAAGACGTTCGCACTCACTTTATCCCCGGTGCTGAAAAATGGATGAGTCAATGCTGCTTGAGCTGTCAAACGTTTCTCTGGGTCGTATTCGAGTAATGCGCTCAACAATTTGTAGCCTTCGACTCCAAGAGAAGAGTTTGAGGAAGGAACAGATGTTTGTGAATGAGCATTGATGGTTTGGAAGTACCACTTCTCCAGAGATGATCCACCTGCCTTTGCATGTGCCGAGGCGGAAAGCGTAGATAATTGGGAATATTCGGGCATTGATACGAGGTGAGACCATTTCTCTTTGGTAGGTAGACCCATGATGTCGACAATTTTCTGCATTTGGTTTCTTTGAAATGGAACAGTTTTCTTCGAATCCATTTTCGCCTCTTCCCCCTTGAAAATCGGTCGGAGTGAGAGCAGCTCAGCAAATATACATCCGATAGCCCACATGTCAATCGCCGGCGTGTAATGTCGCGAGCCAAGGAGCAATTCCGGAGCACGGTACCAAATTGTCACGACTACTTTATCTCCAGAAAACAAGGAATGGAGAGGTTTGTTGAACAAACGCGCTAATCCCAAATCCCCTATTTTGACTTCTCCGGAGGAGGTCACCATGATATTCGCCGGCTTCAAATCCCGATGCAGAACCCAGTTGGCATGAAGATACTGGCAACCATTAAGGAGCTGAAACATGATGCTTTTGACCGTGGGTGCAGGTATCGGATGTCGGGTGGGTTGAGTATGGTGATGAATTATTTGCAAGAGATCGTGTTCAGCATATTCAAATACCATGAAGATACACTTGTCTTCCAGAATAGTCTCCACGAGGCGAATGATGTTCATATGATTAAGCTCCGAGCACAGTGCCATTTCTCTTACTGCTGATTGGGAAATACCCGTGTATTGGATTTGTTCTCCTTCTTTATCTGCTTATATGATTAGGGATCCGATGATGAAGACATGATGAGGACAGCAGAGGGTGGGGGAAACTATTACCTGGCTTGAATTTCTTGATGGCAAATAAACCAGGCGCATCTTCTCGACTTCGGGCCTTGTAGACCCTTCCGTATGTACCTGAGCTGATGAAGCCAATGATACTATATCGATCGACGATGCGAACTTTACTCTGATATCCTACATTTTGGTTGGTACCTCTGTCGGTGGGTTCTAGGGAGGAAGGTTAGCATCGGTACACCTGTGAGTAATGGAAAATGACCGACGATGAAAAGGAAATGATTTTCTTGTTGGAAACATGATGATGCCGGTGATGTGACGTGATCGCTCCACGGTCGTGAAGTGGAATTGATATTCCGAGGTCGTTGAGAGATGTTGAGTGGAAAGGGGGAAAAGGATATGATGAGTCGCGTGACCCGAGGATTTATTTCGTGAAGGCTCAGCATAAAAAAGCGTAGATGTTATTCTTACCTTCAAACGCAGCTTGACCGCTTCTTTTTAAATTTTGAGTCCTTGACGCAGAGACCGAGGATGGCCCTCCGGATGACAGCGGATTAGAGGTCAAGCTCATTATTGTGGATATGCTACTGTACGGATGTGCTGATCTGCACACAGGCGTCAGGCGTGACGGGCAGAGGAGGTAAGGTAAGAAGAGGATCCCAATCAGTCAGCGCCGCGCAGCGCAGCACAGGTCAGTTGAGGGAAAGTGTCGCTTCACGAATCGGGACACGTAATAAATATTCACGTACGCGCAACTGGCCGTAACTACACGACAGCTACACGACGGAGGAGCAGCACAAATACTTCGGCCTGGACAAGAGTCGGGTGCAAAAGATATGGACTGTGGCGTGGCGGAAATGCGATTAGGATGGAGATAGGAGGCAGGCAGGCGCAGGTTAGGATGTAGTGGAGTTGGTTTATCGGGTGCCGCTCGTCACTGCCCTCTCTTATCCTTATCGTGCTCATCCCTATGGCTCCGTGCACGACCGCGCTAACTAAATCATCATAACATCGTCCATCTTTCTATCCCATCCATGGAAGCTTCACTCTTACCAACCACAAGGCAGTTCGATTACTCGGAATTGATACATTGGTTCTTGCTTCTTCGTCGCATCAAACAATCAATTCCCTCTACCTAGTGAGCTATGTCTACCGCGCCCGTAAAAGCTAACGAAGATGATTTCGATGCACTTGAAGCCCTCGAAAGTGAGGCGAAAGAATTCGACAAGGTATTGTTTTCTCTCGTTGTTCATTGCGCAAGTTATCATGAAGCTGATGCTGATGTGGTTCTGATTAGGATGCGGAAATTGATCGCATTCTGAAAGCTTTTCGTCTAGATGCGTAAGTGCTTTCTTGTCGCCATGCGAATCTTAGCAAACCCGAAGTGCTAACAGTGCGACATCAGCTATGCAGTACTTGATCTCCAACCCGGAGTCCCCGAATCCGACATCAAAAAATGCTACCGAGTCAAGTCTCTCCTCATCCATCCGGACAAAACGAAAAACCCCTCCGCGCCTGACGCATTCGACCGACTGAAAAAAGCGCAACTAGAACTCATGGATGAGAAACATCGTGAGCGACTCGACGAAGCTATCGCCGACGCGCGCATGTTGTTAATTCGGGAGAAGAAGTTGACTGTCGACAGCGAGGAGGTAAAGAGTGAGGAGTTTCGCAAAGAGTGGAGAGAGAAGACTAAATATGTTTTGATCGACAATGAGCAGAGAAGGCGGAGACAAATGAAAGCGCAGATGCAGGAGGAGGGAAGGGAGCAGAAGAAGGCAGAGGAAGAACTGGAAGCCAGGAAGCGGAAGAGGGAAAGTGAGGTTAAATGGGAGGAAACCAGGGAGGAAAGAATCGGCAGCTGGAGGGAATTCCAGAAGGGACCGCAACAGAAGAAGAAGAAGAAGGCAAAACCTCTAGGTTAGGTATCAAGCAATGCTCAACAACTAGGTGATTTCGGATGTTACGGTTCTGAGGAGTAGTCGACGACTCACATCAAGTTGAGCAGTACATTTTTGAAATGATTCCTCACTGTTTATTCCGCAGCTTGATCATCTCAGCAGATAAGCTCTTTATTGGACTTTGCCTCATGTTCGTTATCAACTGGAGCAAGCAACCAGCGGATTGGCACTACAAGACAAAAAACAAGAACGAGGAAATATGGTAGTAAACAATGCTGGCAATGGCGCAGACAATATCGCAACCGGTATGCATGCAATTTTCGCACCTCCAAACTGCGTTTGTTTCAGCCCAGCGGGAGACTTCTTGTTGACCTTGTTCATTAAAGTCCAGTCGCGCAGCGCCTCCAGTTACGTGGCGTAGAGTTTCAAACTCCTACCAATCTCCCTGCGGGTAATGGTGCTTGAACTCTGACTTGATGGCATGGTCATGGAAGAGGGAGAAGAGACTGATGGGCAAGATGGTACTCCAGGCTCCACAAAGAATAATAGGCATCGAAGTCAATTAAACTACAGGACCAAATACTGCCAGATAAGTATATAAATTAGAAAACATTGAACTTTGTCTCACTCCGTCCTGCCCAGTATACTCCAGCTACCTTCCCGCTTCCCTATTCTATCCTCCTGACCCCAGCGAATAGCCTCCGTACATCCCATGTCTATCTCCCATCCTAGATTCTTCCCACGGTATAGCTAAATCTAGAATGCACCAGTGCCATTCTTCTCATCAATGAAACGATAACGCTCTCTCTCTTTGCGCTCCTTGGAGAGCATAGCAATGCCCAGAATGAGTGCGACATCAAGACCTGCAATTCAATGTTAGTAATAGTACCCAAGCCCATTTCACCTATACATCAACTCCCCAATCTAACATACCGACAATACCAAAAGCGGCCGTGAAAATCACATCCAAGAAGTTGCCATCGAGTTTAACAAAAGCCGCACTGCAACCGGGCATCGTCGCAGCAATTATCGAGTTCGGGCATGTAGAATCGGTGACAAAACCAGGAGATGAACTGTTGAAATAACCGCAGCAGGACAGCTCTTCCTGAAGAAGAGACTGTGTGGTGGCAGATTGCGCATTCCATGTATCCAACAGACTCTGCTTGGATCTTAGTGTACCGAACCAGATATCCAAGCCAATCACCATAGTGAAGATAGCGCATATGACGGTCATGTATCCATGGAACTTCAACCATCCTCGAGTTGTGGATAGTGTCATCGCAGGAATAGAGGTGAGAAAGCTGATGAATATTATCACTGCATTTCCAATAGCCGCTACGTTGATCTCATGTTAGTTCTTCTGACCACCGGCATAGCATGTTCAAGCGACTCACCGTTAAGAGGAGTTCCCATTAGCAGAAGATTCGTCGCAACACTAGCGATAGTAGGTGCCTGTGAAGTTCCGGACTTCGTCGTCAAAGCAAATCCTAAGATTAAGGCTCCTGAAGCCACAAACAACACATCGAGCACAATGTAAGTCCAAAGCACCTTGTCCGCCATCTTGAATAGAACCAGCTATGTCAAGTAAATCGAGAGGGAGCCTTCCGCCGATCAGGTGAAGTTCGATGATGTGAAAACGGTAGTAGAACGCGAAGGAAAATAGATGGATGCGTAGATAAACGGATGCTTGACTATTCGAGTAGTCCCTGGTTGACTTGACGGCCGGCGCCTAATTTTTGTAGTGTGATTGAATGATAGGGCCACAAAGATGCGCCGTCTTTTTCCTCCGCGTCAAATGAAAGTACTGGATAGATGAAATGAGTGAAATGGGAAAGAGAGCAGCGTGCAATTAACTCAACAATACGAATCAATCGAAGTAGTGAGCTGGAGGCTAGCAATGACTCCTAATGAGTGAAACACGAAACAGTCGAGAACTTCGTCTGTTAAGAAAGAGAAGTTAAGGAAGAACAGGAGCGAGAAAGACGGAAATTGTCCCAGAATGAGAGCAATAATTAACAATACTCCGCACAATAACCTAGTATGGAACGAAGTTGCATCAAGTCAGCGAATCATTATCTGAACGGCCGTGCAAGCAGGACGTTTGTCTGTTCTGAATAGGCGTACGTTGCAGTTGGACTGTTACAGTCGCACAGTAGGGAAGAGGTGCACGGGGCATGGCGGAGCTAGTTCGTACTGTATGCTGTATGTTGGAAGATTCTCCGACAATTGGCGTTTCGCCATCTGCCTCAGGACTTGGGCTTTGCCGCTCTGGTGAGATTCTTGTCGCAGCGAGTTTTGGGTTTGGTTTTGACCAACCATGATCGAGGCTATGAAATTGGCTTGCTGGTCTGGTTATCGCACGCAGTCTCTCTGTGTTACGAAAGAATAATCTCTGCTGATTTCATTGACTACTAAAAGGAACAAATAGAATAATATCACAGCTATGCTATGTTTCCTTGAACCTACTCCAGACAGTCTCAGGCATCAACTGAGGTCCCCCAATAGACTTATATCTTCCGCTTTCTCAACTGTCAGTCGTCTCTGTCTCCGCCCACCCCGTACAACTCTTCACGCCTACTATATCTGTTCGGGTATCTGATACGCAAATAGAAAACATAACCCTGGTGACTTCGTAACTGCGCTCGTCGATATACCATATACCATCCACGGTATATTCGTCGGGTGCTCGTGGCTGGTGGTCCACATAAGATACGCCGACATCAGTCCATCCACACGTGAATGCGTGCGTGTCTCTGGACGTCTGCAGAAAGTTGAAGTTTCGTTTACTCCTCGTTTCCTCGCCGTTCGACTACTATTCCAGTCCCAATCCGAACCAGCTCAAATGGGTAATCCCCTTGCACGGCGTTCCTTTTCATCTTTCTTCCTTTCCACCCGTGCCAAAAAGTCTATCCTTTCCTTGAACGCACCCTTCTTCTTACCAGCCGCATCCAGCTCATCCTTAATACCCTCCTTATCAACAAAGCCAGCCCAATCCATGGCACTCTTCTCCACTGTGTTCAACTTCTTTGCGTCCTTGACATTAGCACCAAGACCTGCCTTCGCTCCAAACTGTAAGTCTCCTCGAACTGGCAGCGCGTGTTCATTGACAGGTTCGAATATCGATCTTCGCGCTTTCTTGACAGGTCGTTTGGGCTTGACTAACATCTCTGGTTCCTTTTGCGCAATATCTTTTTGCGATGCAAAGTATAACTTGGCCTCGGCGGAATCTCGATGGACGAGTTTTTGTTCTGTGTAAACCTTTCCGGCAAAGTTATATGTTCGTTGAATCATGACCATAGACTCGGGAGCCCCGTTGAAACTGCTACGCTCGCGAGAGTTGCGATGAAGTTCGGGTGATTGACTAGTTGTTCGGGAAGGTTCTGGACTGTTGCTCGGCTGGTATGATATTTCTGTCGGTCTATTCATGCCGGCAGACTGGCCAGATATCATGCTTGCCCAAAGAGCATCAACATCGACTGTTGCGGTCTTTGTGTCTGCTAGAGGTTTCCTTTCGATTTTCCTGTAACAATTGCCTCAGTTCGATAGTTCCCAAACGAACTTTAAATATGCTCTGCCGTTGACATACTCTTGTGCTCGCATGCTTCTCGTTTTGACTAATCCGCCCTCGCCATCTTCATCGTCCTCCAGTTCATCATGTTTCCCACCCTTTTTGCTCTTCTTCTTTCTTCTCTTCATGCCTTTATCAATAATTGCTTCATCACCCGAATTCTCGAATCCAGCGTCTTCGGCATCGTCATCGGAATCTCCATTACGCTTCGTGGGCCGTTTCTTGTTACTCGTTCTCGTCGTCTCGTCCTCTTGTACTTCGGAATCTGATGAGTCGTCTTGTATGGGTACCGCATCTGGCGCGAAATCTTCATCCTCGGAAGACACGTATTCTTCGTCTGACAATATTAAACTTGGCGGCATATTTTGTTTTCTCGATTTTTGTAGAGGGGAATGTTTAACAAAATGCAGAGTACTTTCGTATTGTCGGAATTAATGTAGCCTTAGCTCAATGCACAATACGGTACTGTGACGGGCACCCGGGCACCCGTGCCACTACTTTACGGAGGTATGGTCCCCAGCTAGATTGGACCAAGCAGAACGCTCGCTGCACGCCGCAGTACGTGCACATCTAACGCGCATCGACGTGGGTTAATCCGAGCTTCTTTTCCCCTGCTAATTTCGGAGCAGACTTCATTAACGTCACTAGCCAAGACATCACGACGCATACTACCATCGGTGATAGATGTTGGCTCATAAATTGGTTGAATTAGTAAAGCAATGGGGATGAAGTGACTAGAGATAATAGTTGTGTATTACTACAGGCAGCGCATTCAGGCCAATCTTTCGAGAACTTTGATCAGATCTGCTGTGACTCCCATTGCTGTGACTTCTCCTCCAGCTCCGGCTCCCTGAATGATCAACGGATTAGATCCGTATCGTTTTGTGTAGAAGCTAATGATGTTATCGCTTCCCTTCAATGCAGCAATCGGATGCGATCTGTCGAATTTTTCTAACCCAACCTTCACCTCCTTCTTCGCAACATCAATGCTGCCAACAAATCTGATAACCTTGCCCTCTTTCTCAGCAGATGTCTTTGTGTCCTCCATCTGCGAATCGAATCCTGGCAACCTTTCTAAAAACTCTTCTCCGCTCGCAACGCTCTCTAATTCTTTGGGGATCAAGCTCTGTACGGGGAAGGATGCTGGAGATTCGACTGGCAATCCAGCTAACCTTGCTAAGATGGTCAATTTGCGCGCAACATCAAGGCCATTCAAATCGTCTCTCGGGTCGGGTTCAGTATAGCCTAGTTCCTTTGCCTTGGCAACTTCTGCAGACCACTTTCCTCCCAGCCCGTTGGTTGGAGCAAATGAGTTGAACAGGAATGACATCGTTCCGCTGAATACACCTTCAATCTTGGTAATAGAATCCCCAGTATCCACCAAGTCTTTCAATGTCGATATCACTGGTAACCCAGCGCCAACGGAACTTTCATGGTATACCTTTGCACCCGAAGACGAAGCTGCGGAGAAGATATCCTGCCATAATTGGTAGGATCCCGAGAAAGCCTTTTTATTCGGAGTAACTATAGAAATGCCTTTGGACAAAAACTGTGGGTAGGTGTCTGCTACGTCCTGGGAACTTGTGTTGTCAACAAGTACAACTTTTGCGGGGGCAGCGGCTAGGTATTCGACAACTTTTGGTAGAGGAAGAGGATCTTGATTCGAGTCGGCAAGGGACTTGTGCAGCTCGGAAAATGCAATAGGTGTGTAGTTCGGATTATAAATCACTTTCTTGCTTCTTGATACGAAGATCAGTGAGATTCGAGACGATGTGAATCGTTGGGTCAGAGTTTCGAGTTGCGACAGGAAGCATTTGCCTACACCACCAGCACCTGTTAATAAAGCCGTCAGCTATTCCGTTAACGACTCGTCGCTCGGCGAGCTACATTACCAATCACTGCAATGTAGATTTCTTTGGCCGCCATGTCGAAATACTTTGTTGAAAATCCGAGCTGGGGGAGATGTGAGGAAAAACTTCAAATACTATGCGTCGTTTAGTCCGATCTCGCTCCCCCGCAGTGCTAACCGCTGTCGACTTTCAATTCGCGGTTGAGGGGCACGAGGGGTTATGTACAGTACGTAGCTTCGGCATCTCAAATTCTACCGCACAAGCACCCCGCAAATCATCCGTCTAACTTAGTGTTGACTTCCACCATCGCTGTTCGAAAACTCCATTCAGCTCGAGCGCACGACTATTCTCATCAAAGTCTTTAGTTCTTCGTATACCTTTGATTCCGCTGTATAACTCTGATTATACCATGTCAACATCAATAAGCAGAACAGACTCGACACGAAAGAACACCGACGAGGCCGCCGAACGCGACTACTTCTCCGAGAATCCAGCTCCCGCAAACCTCGAAAGGCACACAAGCCGTGCTAAAGAGTTCATCGATTTTCACGCAGTTGCTGGGCGACGAGTCGTTTTAGTTACATCTGGAGGGACCACCGTACCTTTGGAAAGGCAAACGGTTCGGTTCATTGACAATTTTAGTGCTGGAACACGAGGGGCTACATCTGCCGAGTACTTTTTGGAAGCTGGATACGCTGTTATCTTTCTACATCGGCAATTCAGTCTCCTACCCTATTCGCGCCATTACAGTCATGCGACCGACTGTTTCCTTGATTTCCTCCATGAGGGTCCCGACGGAAGTGTGGTCGCTAACGATGAATACCGGGAGAAGATGTTGAAGGTCTTGCGCAAATACAATACAGCGAAATCCAAGAATCTGCTGTTGACTCTTCCATTCACAACCATCACAGATTATCTATTCGTGCTTCGATCGATTGCGCAATTGATGCGCCCACTTGGGTGTCGTGGATTGCTTTATCTTGCTGCTGCTGTTTCCGACTTCTTTGTGCCGCCGGAACGAATGGTAGAACACAAAATTCAATCGACAAATGCTACAGATACAAGCATTGAAGGGAACAAGGAAACCAAGGAAACCAAGGAAGAGGAGTTTGATAACTTTGATTCTTCTCCGTCTATACCGCGAAGCAAGCGCTTGGTCATTGATCTGGATCCTGTACCTAAGTTCCTCAAGAATCTTGTGGACGGATGGGCTCCCGAAGGAATGATCGTATCATTCAAGTTGGAAACCGATCCTGAGATTCTGGTCCACAAAGCGCAATATTCCCTCGACCGCTATCAGCACCATCTGGTCATTGGTAATCTACTTGCTACACGAAAATGGGAAGTGGTATTCGTTGCTCCGGGTCAGAAAGACCAGTGGATTCGGGTACCTAGACACAAGAGGAAGAAAACGATCACCGGCAATGAGGAACTTGTTGGGGTTGCCGCCAGGAGAGGCGAGATTGGCGAAAGACCCCTTGATCCTAAAGAGCTTCCAGATGGAGAACCAGAAATTGAAATCGAAAGTCTGATTATTCCAGCTGTAGAAGAGTTGCATACGTCGCATATCAATAAGCCGAAAAGGAGAGATCAATAGTTGCAGTTTAAAGACGGAAACACAAGCGAACCCCTTAAACTTTGTGATGATTTATATGATGGTTTTGACCTATGTACGTCCTGAGTATGGATTACATAGCCAGTGTACCATATATCAATTACCAAAATTCCCAACCTCACCATCCAGGCCTGAGGGCCTCTTGGTGAAGCTTGGAGAGAGGCTCCCAATATAATGGGTTTAGAGTGCCCTCACAATAACAAGTTGGTGCGTCAATTCGTGCACCCACCACCCCATACTTATATCTCGATTGTCCCCTCCGGTGCGCCTGTTCTCAACCTCCTCCCCCAAAATCTCATCAGCGGCAAAACCTCCTCTCTGCCCTTCATCATCCCGTCTCCTTCCCTCTCCCATTTCACGTACTCTACCTGTGCGAAAACCGCTCGAATCTTATCCAATGCTCCTCGCGTTATCTCTGTTTTCCTATTCCCACCCGCAATCAGCACCGGTGTCTTCTTCTTCTCTTTTCCATCCTCGTTTACAGCTTCTGGCAACCGACCACCGATTGATATTACGCCACCGTATTCAACGTCATATGGTAGAGAGGCTACCAGCGAGAGGGCGAGCATGCCACCTTGCCCATAGCCCAGAAAGAAAATGTTGCGTGGTGGAATATGGCATCCGGTAGTAAGTGCGTCGAGGAGGCTGGCAATGACCTTTATGGAAGCTGTAAAATCACCATCAAGGTCTAGAGACCCGCTTGTAGAAGAAAATGAAATATCATCGGCCCAATGGAAGGATGGAACGTCTGAACCAGTTATGAGAGGGGGAATTGGAGTTGGTGCTTGTATTGAAATGGCTGTAGTTTGAGGAAGGGAAAGATTTCTTGCTGCGTTATATGTCAGCGAAGTCGAACCATAGCTGAGAGAAAATTAGGAAGTTTCGCATTGAGTCTCGTGGGAAGGCATCAACGAGTTCAAGGGACATTATGCTAAAGCAAAATAGTACTCACCTAATTGGGTGAACCCCTCCTTCGTATCCCCTAAACCGTGAAGCAATATTAAGACATTGGTTGGTTTTCCATCTTTTGGTGGCACAATATCACATACGATATTCCTTGGGATATCATCCGAGGTTGGTAGACGTGGCGGTGGCATTTCAGAGCTTGGATTGAATGTCATTTGAAGCTCCGGTGGATAGAGGGGTCGCCTTAGAATTATGTAGCCTTCCCCACAAGGCTGACATGCACTAGCACGTAAAGTGATTGTGGCTTGAATAAGTAGGTCGTGCGAAATGTGGCTGGGTCGTGGGGACTAAAGTGGAATTTCATGAGAAAGCTTAAGGCTATTTGTCCTCATACAAACAGTGGATAATCAACGCCAGACAAAAACAACAAATTCCTTCTGCATTTATACACCCACTAGTTCAAGTCCTGAGGAGGGACTCTTAGCCAAATCGTTATTGAGAACTTGCTCAAGTCACTCTTTAATATAACAATCCCCGGGCAGACGAAATACACTTGGCTACAATGTTCGAGAACTTCGACTGGGCTACCACACTGCGTGGCATGATACTGCCATTATCATACGTGGGCGTTCTACTTGGCTCCTTAATAACATTCTCTTCACTATACAGAAAAAGAAAGGCTGGTCAGAAATATTAATCTCTATGGATTGTACGCATGCTGACTTTAACAGCTAAATCCGCGACTCTTGCGCCATGGTTCCCGCCTCACTTACAAAGGAACATTTATCTCTCTTTGCTCCATCTTGAGCCAGAGGAAGGAAAGGAGAAGGCGCCGCAGGTTCCCGAAAGCGTAATCCGTGCTGCCTTGCTCAGAAGGGCTGTGGAGGACATTCATCGAATTATTCAAATCAGAACTGCGAAACAAGCCTGCAGCACCTTACTACAAAGGGGAAGCGTAGGGGACGATCTATGGCAGCGATTCTTGAGGGCAGAGAAGGAAATGGAAGAGGAATTGAGAGATGTTGTGATGGAGGTGAGTTATAGATTGCTTCGCTGAATGATCCTCTGCTAACGAAATGCTAGGCAAATGCGCTGGCACCGAACTGGGGACAAACTATATTCCAATCTGCAAACGAAATCGCCGCCAACACAATGTTTCGAAAGAAGCTCAACGATGTCCAGAGCAAAACCGACTCAGAAAAAGAGTGGTGGGAGAAACGCCGGGCATCTATCCAGTCTGAATTCATGAAAGAGCTGGAAGAAGAGGCACAGGCGAAGACATCCAAGATCGCATCGCCCACAAAATCCACCAGCGATGAGGATGCTATTTTGGTTGATGGTCCATCTGCGAGTGAGCATGGAAGTCCGAGTAGAAAGAAGGTCAACAAATAGTACAACTACGAGAAGTCCCGAGGAGGAAAAATAGACTTTGTAATCTTATGGAAAAGCTCTTCGCATCTTCCTACGAGCCATGACTACCCGATATATTCCAGATTGTGACATTGTGACAGTTGCCTTGTATGAGCGCAAACCCTCCACCTTGTCGCACTCGGCGGGCGATAAAATAAACCAATAGTAGAGCCAACCAAGACACGAGAGTTCTAGAACTTACCAAATCTGCTTAGGCGCTTTCATTCGAGCTTATTTGCAGACTGAATCCGATACTTATTACTCTTACAGCACCTTGCACAGCATGGAAGTATCTCAGCCCTATGACATCGCGTGAATCATACTGGAACCAGTTGTCCTATTTCAAAGTTCTCTTGTCGTTATGTATCTTCATCGTTATTGTATTCGTAGATGGCTGCATTATATATGTGGCTCGTCTATCATTTTTCCTAGGGTTCTGTGTCGTTGCTGCACTTCCCCATATACTGAACTGTTTCGTTGTCTTCGTGTCTGACATTTGTATGGTCCGGCAGCTGCTCTCGTAAATCTGCTGAGGGTAAAACAAAATGTTACATAAGAGTATCAAGTAACAGAAGTTTCTTCAAGTCCATCGCCAGTGACTGATCCAGCCCCCATCCCGGTTTATATCTTCCTTGTCCAAGTGCGCTGCTCCGATCAGCCTCATGACCTCGGATGGAATCTCATGAACATTTTCCCAAGATTTCATCTCATCCTTTTGAGGCTGTATGGGATGGCTCCCTTCCTTGGCCCCGAAATTAGCAAGCTTCTGCGCGAACTTTTCCATCCACAAGCTCGGTAGTCTCCATTCTTCTATTTCCGTCATTCTCCCTCCCTTTCCTCTTATTATATCCTCGGCCCCAACAATTCTTTTCCCGGGTAGGCCACAGGCTTCTATTCGATCCCACCAGCCCCTTTCCACTCGCTGGTTAATTCCAACGCCATAACTACTCACATTCCTCCTTAGATGGACACCCAAACTAGCTATCTTCTCATCATCAGTATACCATACTCCTGGATTTTCCGTCCTCTTTGCAGCAATATCATACGCAGCTAGCACATCTATCGTAGTCTCCTCGAGTAAGTGAATATAACAACGAGGAGAAATCGCCGAAGGGTTAGCAGAAGAAGATCCAGGCAGACTGCGGAGGTCGAGAATAGGATATATGACTGTTTGGCCAGGGCCGTGGTATGTTGTCAGACCACCGCGAGAAGTAGGAACTACCTCTGCGAACTGCGTTTCATCGTTGATGGTAAGAGGGGCTTTGAGAGACTCAAGAAGAGTTGGGGGGAGCGGGGCGACGAGTTGGCGACGACCAGTAGTGTAGGTCGGCGTAGGTTGAAATGTAAGAACTGTAGGAGTAGGAGCAAGCTGCTGAACGGCCGATGCCTGGATAGTAGATGTCGCTATGGACGAATGTTAACAATGCTATACTACTAGGGTCCACTGGAGGAGCAGCAGTTAGTACCAGCCTTGTTCTTTAAAAACGCCGATGCAATGGCGAACTGGATAGCTTGTGCAGTCCGAAACGGTGTTATGCCCTTAAGGTGTATATGACATATAGCATTGGAAACGAAAGACATCGGGGTGTGGATAGAATCCCTAGAAGGAGCACGACAAGCTGCTAGGAATTTTTGACTGTTGGACTTCAGATAAGCGTGATAGGATTCCCGGAACTGGTTCAATCAGATTAGATAAGACAAGGGAGGCTCGCCTTTTTCTACGATTTGGTTTTAAGGGACACCCAACCTTTCAGTATATAATCTTTTTCAGATATCGCCGGATGTTATACCTCGATGGATCAATAGATGATATCTCTATAAGTTTATATTTCAACATCTCTTCTAGCCAAGTTATGAGTACTTTAGTTTGATCCAGATATCCCTTCATCTGCCCCTGTTGTTCATTTGGGATGGAACTATCACTTCACGATAAAGGATACAATCGATAGAGAATTGATGCAGAAGTGAGATCAGAATTACATAAAGTACTGCTACTTGAATAGACACACTGAATGCAAATCTAAGAAGACTCTAAGACCAGTCAGCAATTTACCTTCTCATAACCACTTCATCTCCTTGAGATACTTCTGTTACCTCCACGCGACTCGGTGCTCAAGTGTTATATCAATAACCTGCTCACAATGTTAGCGTTTGGTTCAATACATTCCTTACGGGTATTACTTATCTCCTAGTCGGAGGGGTTGCCCCAAACTTCATAATAATCAGCTTGAAGCAACCCAGGACTACGTTCCATACGCCTGTCCTTATTGGCCATACGATGACACATCTGTGCAGTAGCAGAGAATAAAGACGCACGTATGATGAAGGTTTACGGGCAGGACGCGACACAGTTCAAGGCAGACAAGCTCTAGACTTTGACACCAACACGAGATGGGTCCCACCATGAACCTTGTGGGCTTCCCGCAAGCTTCAGGATAGTAGAGCCATATTCCTGAATGCTATGGAGAGTGATCAGAAATGGCCATCACACCCCATTGCAACTAGTGCCTTTCCCCACGCCAATTGGCCTGCGAACCACACTTCAACCCATATAGTGTCGCAGCCCTATGAAGACCTTGTCGTGAATGCCTAAACTGACATCGAAGCATCGGGACCTCTCTTTGTTTGAAATTGTACTGCCTGCTGGATGGAATTTGGATTCCTCCGCGTTGAGCGGGGCGGAAGCGGATAAAACACGTCTGAAAACCGCGAGTTACTCCGGACTGATGATACCGAAGATGAGCAAACATCCAGAGGATGAAGCTAATGTGCCAGCGTCTTTAAGAACTCTAGGTCAAGCCCAGAGGACAAAGTTAATGCGGTCGATCGGGGTTCCATTCGAGGAATGGCAATTGCTTGTAGCTGATGCTGCAGCAATGGTTTCGAGATGTAGCTGCAGAACTAAGCTGAGCGTTCTTTAGATTGGGGAAGGTTGTAGACATTCTCTGCCTTTCCTAGCAGGAACGGCAAAACGGGTTGTGGACAGAGCGTCTCCAGCATCACAGATTCATTATCCCATCCCGGCAGACACCACCACAAAGTAGATTTCAGGGACGCGGACTAGGGAAGCGGGACAATATGATGAATCAATCGTTCGTATTGCAACTTCATGTTTGAGATCCATGACCTGCTTGATCACCCTGTGGGATGATATCACAAGCGAAGTCAGGACTAGAATAGTTATGTTGAAATTGCAATGCAAACAATTTGTTTGTAATCATTCGTAGATATTGCGCTCAGTCCTTGGCCCTGTTCGATGACTTGGTAGTAGTGGAACCGCCGAGTGAACAGAGAAAACGTAACAATCTGCGACAGCCGTCATGGAGACCTTTATGGCTACCCTTCAAGAGAGAACCAGCCAAACCCGACACTGTCTATTCCTCCCCATACAACTGTAGCATCGTCGAGAACAACCATGGTGGTCGAAACGTCCAGCCGATAATCCTGACGAGCGCCCTGGCGTCAGGGTCTTACCAGAATGGCTCATAGAAAATATCATTTTCCTCGTCCTTCGACGTCTGGACCGTATCGCTCCGAGTTTCGACATCCCACGGTTTTCGCCGTCGCGTAACCTTGCGGCATCGCGAGTTTGATCTGCCGCAGGTCGTCTAGTCAAGAGAGCAATTTGCTACCGCAAAACTGAACCGTGCGAATACTTAGGGTTAAGTTCTGATGCGGATATTTCCTTTCGGAAGGTCGTATCAGATAGCTGTTGGGCAGGCGATGTACATTGTTTGTAGGAAAGAGAGGCGCGATTTTCGTGCAAAGAGTCGAACTATCGGTTTCGTCTTGATAAGTTCGGTCAGAGTCAGGATCCAATGTCGAAGAGTCTTCAAACTACAAAACTGTGGGTAGAAATGGGAAGCAATCGCCAAAAGATCTGTGAGCAACGATGCAGTAGAGTATACAGGAGGTTGTGGTGGTGTGAGCCATGGACAACTTATGTGGAATATTTAAGGTTAATACCTATCGACGCGACGTGACGCGACTGACTTCACGCGATAGTCAAGAGCTACTTATTAGCTATCACGGGCCTATTTCAGGTGTGTGCCAACCTTGATTAGGTGGGTTGGGACAATTGAAAACCTACGGAGTAAGTTACTGTCCGTACAGTATGGTTGAATTACCCGCTAATTGGTACTTATTTCGCAGTCTGCCTCTGCAGAGTCCTAATTTGAGTCCATATTGCAGCAGCACTCTTACAATTCATCTCAATGTCTGCTCGGGGTTCTACTTAGTTCTAATACGCCATAGTACTTAATGCTCGCAATTATCTCTATGATTCTTTATCGCTTTGTTACCCTAGGGCAAATATCTCGTGCTCTGCTCATATGTGCTAATGTTCACTTCTCAAGAGGGTCTCTAGGGAGAGGCTCTACGTGAACCTCCGGGGCTTCATCTCTCTCCACAAACTCCACCACGCCATTCTCATCAATGATATCAACCTTGCAACTGCATCCAAATTTCTCCCTGAACTCTCTCACAGCAATGCCATCGAGCTCCGCCAAGGCTTTTCGGGCAACTCCTACCTTCGCATACCTGATGCTCTCGGCCTGGTGAGCAGCGATTACCTGGCCGTGCACAATAATTCCACACCAGACCACATTCTTCCTGCCGTCCTCACCAGGTAATTCCTTGCTGACAGATGCCCAATCTTGACATCCCATGTTCTTCTGCAAGAGACTGGTCAGGAGTGTGGTAGGATGTTTATTTGCGTAGGTATCATAGATGCTCATGTCTTCGAAATACCATTTGATATGCATATCGAAGAATTTTTCGACTTGCGAGAAATCGTATTCGGAATCAACAAACATGGCTCCTACATATGCCTCCACGATATCAGGTAGACATTTAGGAGGCTGACGTACACCGATCCAATAATCTGGACTGTGGTCGGTCTCGCACTTGCCAGCGCGCTTCGCGTCTTCGCGAGCTTGGTGCAGTGCTTCGGTCATATCGGAGACATACTCGGTCACTGCTTGTTGAATAGGGATACTGATTGTTAGAAGATGTGTATGGAACCCGAGGCGAACGCAAAGAGCTCCAAGAAACTGATTGGAAACCATAGCCATCTTATGCTCTGTTAACCATTGTGGATCTTTGGTTGGGTGACTATAGAAAAGGTAGTTGACGCATACCATATCGAGGAGAGCATCACCCAGGAATTCAAGACGCTGGTAGTTTGGCACGTGCTCGTAGACGAATAGGTATGTTGGATGGACGAATGCGGACCGTAGAAGACGTGGATACTTGAATTGATACGGGTGTTTCGATTGTACCTGCTTGGCTAGGTCGATTTGCGCTGCAGTAGCCGGGGCCGTTTGGAATTTTGGTTTCTGGTACAATTTGTAATAGTCTGACCACTGTGTAGCCTGGTGGTTAGGACTGCAAACGACTTCAGTGACCGCTCTGACAGCATTATCCATAGATTTCTCATTTTGAGAGCTGAGTAGAGCAGCACCGATCATGGCTTCACAAACATCAGCGATCGACTTATCTCCAAGCTTGTGGTTTTTCGGCGCTGTGGCAGTCTTTCCTTTCAGCAAAACCAAACCTTCCGGATACCAGGCGCGTCTGTTGAAACTACATGATCGAATATATTCGTGAAGTCCAAGCTTTAAAGCGTTGCCGTAAAGATTTTTATTGCATATGAGGCACATGCGGTCCACATGGTAGCGGAACTCATCGCTATCCGGATTGATGCCATACAAAGAGATGGATGTAGCCATTTTGAGAAAGCAGTCCCCGAGAAACTCCAAACGTTCATAATTGTTGCCCATTCCCCTCTGAAAATTTGTCTGCTCTTCTCCATAATTCTCAGTGTTGTCGGAATCTTTAGTGACGGCTTCAAGTGCAAGATCAGGACGTATGTCCAGGTGAAGCACCGCGCAGGCTTCCAAGGCAATGAGATATGACTCGACTCGATGTATTATCGCCGGGAATAAGTAGACCATCGCGACAAAGGCGGTGGGAAGCTATGAGACATTAATAACGAAACCATCCTACGAATGGAAGATCATACCGGAGATATCTTTAATGGTTCCAAAATAACATAACATTTTTTCGGCGTCTGAACTTCCCCGCTGTCAAACTCATCAAGTAGATTTCGCCGAAGCGAAATATAGTTAGCCTCAATGACTGGCTGTTCTGGGTCGAAACTTCTTTTCGCTCTAGCTTTAGACCAAAGACTGCAGCTGTACTCCATGATGTTGCTGTTGTTCTTCCTAGCTCCAGTGCGCGGTGCTGTGTTCGGCGGTACGGGGTCCAAAGGCTTGTGATCATGGCTAACTCCAACTGACCATAGTTTTCGTGAACCATCGAAAGGATCAACAATGTATTTGTCTTTGAAATATTCGTCGTCTTTACCCAACCATGGCTTGTACTCCCATGGCTTGTCAGCCTGCAATGCTTCGAATGCTTGGACATCGTCAAGAACCTCCCATACGATCAAGGCTGAAGGATCTGCCCCAGGACTAATGAGGGCACTATTTGTGACCACAGGTACAAGAAAATATGGCATACTAGAGACGTCTGATTGGTATCCTTTGCTAAAAACGTCGAGAAAGACACATAAAGTGAAAGTGTTGATCTTCTCCAGCATCGTAGAATCAACTGGCAGCGATTTCCGTAAAGATGTACAATCGACCGCTGAGTTTCGGTCATCCCCAAAGTGCAGCATGAAAGACGGAAGTTCAGGGAGGGCTGACCTAGTCAGAATTGCTAAGGGCTGCGACGGTCTGTCAAGGTTATTTGGGTTTTCGAGCCTCACAACTGTCATAAACAATTCGTGTGGAACTCCTTTCATGGACCATAATGTAGGCTTTGTACGCATGTCATAGGATTCTCGTTTCTTCGAATCTACAGCTAGGACGGCATTTCGCATAACGTGAGCATGTTGTTTGAATGTGGAGAGCAGCCATTCATCAAGATAACCTCTCTTACGAAGCATCAAGCAGGTTTCGAAAGCAGCTGAGCATTTCGCAACCTGTTTGGTTGATGCTGGCTTCCCAACAGCACCACGGATAGGAGACTCTTCCGGTAGAATGACTTCGCAGATAAACTGCTTGTTTTGTGTAGTAACGATATAGTCGACCCTAAGGTTAGTCTCTGCGGAATTGGGCAGGGAATCCACAAAAGAAGATAAAACTGTCAGACTGATCTTGTAAGTGAGTTTTGCGCCGCTAGATTTAACTACATAAACTCGGTGATTCCGTTCTTTCTTAAGGAAGTAGTCCATGTCGAAATCGTTGCCGGTCAATTTCCGATCTTCAGGCAGCGCTGCAGCGAATTGCTTCAGGAGTTTTTCATGATGCAAGACTTCTTTGATGGTCCGTATCTGCTCTTCATTTGAGGCCTCGACCATATGGTAGTACTTAGAATTGGCATGCCTTGCACGGCCTCGGGACTGGATATATTGTATTACTGTGTCATAGAGATCAAACCGGACAACAACATTGCAATCCGGGATATCAAGACCCTCTTCAGCGACAGAGGTAGCGATAAGGCAGTTTATCTTGCCGTTGCGGAAATCCGTCATGGTAAGCACTTGCTCTCTGAAAGATAAGTTCAGGTCCCCGGAGCCTCCAGACTTGCTACCAACCTATAGATCTTAGTATGAATCAGAATTGATGCTTCTAGCACATACCAATGGAGCAGCTTTCAAAAACGGTGTACCAGCGCTGGGTTGCGAAAGGAGTGACGCCAATAGTCGTGCAGTGTATCTTTGCTTGACAAAGACTATGCATTTGTCATTTGTTGGGCGTTGGAATCGATCTTTTAAGATACCAATAAGGGTAACCACCTTCGCCGACATGTTATCCGAGTAGTACACTTTATTGGGTGAGCTGGCGGATGATTTTGGAGCAAGATGTGGCTGGTCGAAAACATGATTCTGGATAATTCTTTTAGCTTGATCAACTTGTTCCTTGCGCGTTTCTAATATCTCTAAGGATTCCGGTACTCTTCTCTTGTGATGTTGCTGCTCAGTTCTAGCTTTGAGTTTAGTTGCCTCCAGTTCCTCGTCCAGGCAGAATTTCCAGATTTGGTCAACACACCAGGACCCCAGAGTTCGACTATGTTCGTGAGCAAATATGAACGCCTTGCGGAAAATACTATTTTCTCCCAACAGCTCAGCCATCTGCTTGTAAAGAGGTGTATGAAACTTGGGACCTAAAGGGTCATAGTATGCAATAGTCTCGGGCTTTCCCTGGATTGAATACTGCATCAGACTTGGATTGGCAGCTGTTGCGATCTGACTGTGCAGGAGACCTTCGAGCTCAGCAGCTGCCTTGCCGACGTCCGTCCTAGCATCGACAGGAGAAGCCGTCATGCCAAAGATCTTAGGCAGACGGTCCGTCTGCGGTCCGCTTTTGTGGTAGAAATCTTTTATGATACGAGCATAAGGGTGATCTTTCTTGCAGTGATGTGCTTCATCGAAAATAATGAGGTTAATCTGCTCTATGGTGACAAATGAATGATGCAGACACTGGCGAAGAACCTCGGCAGTGCATACGATGACCATGTTATTCTGTATTCTTGCTCTCCATTTCTTGGCGTCAGATAAGTCCGTACCCATAACTCCACAAAACATTTCCATTGGCTGGTCGAGGTTGGCTTTGAGGACAGCATGTTGTTGGAAGCAAAGAGTAACTGAACCAACCTGCAGAAACATTAGTACGGTGGAGAGTCATCCATGTAGACCATACCAAGAAAAAGGACACTCGTCGCGGTTTTTGATTGGCTCTATCCTCGAGCTCCTGAGCAAAAATGTGTCGAAGTAGCAAGACGGCAATCAGAGTTTTCCCGGACCCTAAATCATTAACTAGGATAATATTACAGATATGACGGAAGAGCTACCTGTGTCTAATACAGCAATAATATTCCTATCCTTTGCTCTTTCAAACAGCTCAATTTGGTAATCTCTTGGGCTCGATATGATCTGCTGCTTCTCAGATTGATCTATCAACCATCGTGTAGACTGTTGCGCGTCATCTTCCGCACTGGAATGCTTCTCTGCCTTGGTCTGTTTTGAAGCCGCCAAAAGGAACGAGTCGAAGATGCTGTTGTGCTTTTGTTTGCGTGCTGACAAAATTTTCACTTCAGGTACCGGTTGATCTAACGGCTCTTCCTCTTCGTCCTCATTGTCTTCGAGAAAGAGGCCGACCTCACGATCATGTTCCTTTCTATCCACAGTGGAAGACTTTCTAATTCCATTGATAGCTACATGAACACCCTTTTCATCTTCAAAGCCGATCTGGCCTGGTTGGAGGTGTAAAGGTCGTCGAAGATCCTCAAAAACATCATCCACTGTTCTCAGTGCCAGGGCTGTCATTCGAGAGCTCTCAGACACCGTAATCGAGCTCATAGGCTGTCGGGGATTTGAAAGATTGGTCGGACTTCCAGAGGGAAGTAGAGGTGCAGAATTCTCATCAATGGTCATGTTTGCAGAGACCGCCCATGCAATCCTATCTTCGCTACGTAATGTGGACGCAGGGTTTTCGGGAGTAGATTCGACGACACGGGAATTCTCTTCTCCGATTGACGTCTCATGGATAGATGCACTCTCCGTGTTGAGGACTGGTGGAGGAAAGCCAGAGGAATGCTTTATTGCCGAATGTGTAATATTCACTGCTGGCAGATCTACTCCAGTGATAGACTTATCTTCCGGTGTGGAGTTCGCGGTGACGGAGGATGTTGATGAGATAATATCTAGACTTAAAGACTGTGGCTCGCGTTGGGTAGGCGATTGAACAACAGTAGGACAGTCTGTAGATAATTCCTGCAAATCAAGATTCAACCCGTCATTGTGTGGAGATACTTGTAGGGAACCTGTGGAGGGGTTGAGTGAATTTGGGTTTCCTGTGTTTTCGTTTTTCCAGTCTGTGCTTGACTGTCCCAAAGGTGATGGGATGGACTCATCAAAGACGATTCGGTCAACCGAGCCAGAGTCATCAAAAGTGATTAAGTCAATGGAGCTAGAGTCGTCGTCTTCGTAAGATGGGATGTCTGAACGTCTTTTTGGGTAGACAGGTGTTCCATCACAGGAAGCAGGTGTTATAGTGTACTCTCCCTGACTGCTTGTGGCATATGAATATACAGCAGTGGTGCTGTCAGGACATAACGCACTCGGGCCTCCCTCAATGCCAAATGGATACAGGAGTGGTTCGGCTTGCTGTATGCTGTTAGTCTCCATGATTAGATATTAGCGTCTAAGCAAAAGAATGATAGCATCCTAGGTCGCACTTCCGTCACGAATGCGCAGGCAATCAGCCGCACCTAGTACATGTGAAAGTGAAAATGGTACGAAAGAGAACAAGAAGGAGCAGGTCGAATTACTGCTGATCTTTCCACTTGAGATGCGCAGAGATCTGTAGCATATCAAGTGTAAAAGTGAATGATAGTGATGGTTGTAGAATCGACCCTCTTTTGGGTCATGAAATCGCGTCTCTGGTTGAATTGTGCATCTGTCTGTTAAGGTTAGATGGTTGAAGGTTGAAGCTACCGCCTTATGCCTCAGTGAATTCGTTCGTCGCTTAGGTAAGATCTAAATGTCAAGTAAGCATGAGTGAAGCTAAGTCAGCAGCCAATAGAATGACGGAATCACTGCGCACCTATTTCTCTGTTTCGAAGCAACGATGCTAGACTTATCGAGGCTCTCAACTCTGCCACCATGACGGACTCATCACTCAAGTCATTATTTGATTCTGCAGAACGGCAACGGCTCGCTATCGAATCATCATGGAGCTCAAATACTCAATCTTATCAGCAAGACGTTGCGTCTACTATTAAAATCTATGAAGATTGTTGTAAGCTCCGAGATTCTCTTTCGTTATTCAGTCCAAATGAGATCTTGGAAGATGTCAACTCAGGTGATTTGCAGTATGTCTCTTTAGCACACTGGCAGACTGTTATTGACCTATTTTCTAGGTATATGGCGCTCGAGTGTCGAATCGCAGAATTATATCTGAAGCTGGCTTCTGACGATAGGAAGCTCGTGCTGCACAATGCGCGAAAAGGGTACGAGTCCTTCCTGGCGTTACTTGACCAGTACGAGATGCTGTCGCAGCCGAACAAAAAACTATATGCGGACTACCTTGACTCACCAACTGCGTTTTCTACAATCTCAACTACCGATCCAAACGCCAGACGGGGCGCAAAGATTGCGAACTTCAAACTTGAGAAGGAATTGAAAAAAAAGCTAGAGGTTCGACGACTTCCTGATTTCTTCGTTTCTGTTGTTGCCTTTGGGAAGGCTTGGGTCGGTTTGCTAACGATATTAGTTCTTAGCACAAAATCCAGCCTACATTCAAAACGACGAGGATGCAGTACGAGAGCTAGAACTTGCACGGCTGGCTTTGTGCACTCATGAAGCTTTTCAATCTTTGGAATCTATCAATCGCGAGTTGGAAATATTAGCCTTGGCACCTCCAGTCCTACCTTCTGGTCCAGAGAGTTTGGGGGTGGATGAAAGAGAAAGACTAGGGTTACAAGGCTCCGAAAAAGGATATTCAGACCGACTGGACTTGAGAGACATCACGACGAGGAATAAAGGTCCAATATTAAGTACTGGAGGCAAACCACTGCGACCATTCACCCTCCTGGAGAATAGGCAAACATTACAAAAGGGTGTATTCAAACCAGGTCACAATTTACCAACCATGACAATCGACGAATATCTAGAGGAAGAAAGAGCGAGGGGTAATATCATCGAGGGCGGTGGAGAAGCAAGTGGTATCATACCTGAAATCGACCCAGACGATTACGAGAAGATGGATGAAGAAACCGAGAAGGCAAGGAGATGGGATGATTTTGTGGAAGAAAATCCAAAGTAAGCCTTTCTTGCCATTTTAATATCATGCAGTGGTTGACATTATACCTTTAGGGGCGCTGGAAATACTCTGAACAGAGGATAGTCTGGAAAGTGATAGCTCGAATCGGGACTCCTGGTGGCGGCGCTTCACATGACCTGTTCCCATCGGTTTCAACCTCGTCTTCAACACAAACTCCCTCAGAATCTGCTCCTCGAGCGTAAAGGTTACCTACGTAGACTACGCATACTAAGCAGCAATTTACCAAATTTACGGGTACATGGGGGATAAGTAGTTTTCGCACAGGGAAAACTACCCAGAACATATGTTTGCATGCGGCTAGATAGATCAGCATGTACTGTACTCAAGTACAATAAAAACAAATGGAAAAGAGCCATGGTGAAGCAATTCAGATTCTCGAAGTCATGAACTTGGGCATTCGAACGATGCTAAATATGTCATGTATGGAATCAAGGCTCACCAACCAAGTGATATCGTACGGACCGATTTCGTACGGTATACACGAGTACTTCGTAGGATTGTAGCACACTGGTCTGGCCATGCAACCAGGGCTGGGAGGGTTGCATTGCAGCTTTTTTCTCATTCCTCTTTCGCCTGTTTCAGAATCTCCTTCCAATGCGCTCTATTCGCAGATGTTACGAGGCTGTACAGCAGAGTACACTCTATTCCTTCCCGCGCTCATTAATTATAGACTGCTTGATTAGAGTAGTTCGGGTAGGGCAGTATCCTTTACTTATCCATGACCACCATGCTTTGCTTGATTTGAATGGTGAAATGGTTACGAGGCAGACATAGGAGAGTCGTCGAACTACGTTCCGCAATATCACCACTCAAATGGTGATTGGCGGCTGGGGTGTGAGGGGCCGTCGAAGCGTGAGATAAGTAAGCGCTTGTGGGGATGAACCATCACGTCGGGAGGAGCATCGTGAAGCACGCCGTACAGTAACAAGCACGGAAGAAGGGTAGAATAACGAGACTCTTGAGAGCAGTAGTTCGCAGTGGGTGGGGTTGGTAAGCACAAGAAGAGGTTGGAGGGGTGAAGCTGGATTGCTAAAGGGGGAGAGGGGATGAGGAGGAGGGGGAGAAGGAGGAAGGGGCACTGGGGGTTTTGAAGGAAGCGAGACAAGTGGAGAAAACGGTTGAAGCAATCTAAGGCATGGGGCAATGGCGAGGCATGGCAATCATGTGGCTACCTCTTAAAACATTGAGGTCTTACGAACGTCTGTACGGACGTACGTATTACTCGACTACGAACCATGAAAAGAATGGAAAGATGGGGGAGCTGGGCGGGAGGTACCCGTAGCCTTAGTAACTTAAACTCAACAACTTACACACCCAACTTAACTTTCTTCTTCAACTCACCCGCCAAGTAGAGATCCGGTCCTTGAGTGCAATAACCAACAGCCGACAGCTCCTTCGCAATTCCATGCAACCTTGCGGCATCACGGCACTGTGCTTCTAGTCCTGGAGTCGAGAAATGCGATGCGTCCCTAGTATTATATATCGTCAGACTCGTAAGAGATGGGCATCCTTTGGCTGGTCTTTTAATTCGTTGCAGCAATTCTTTCAATCGATCAACCCTCCTTCGCCAGTGACCATCTGCCCATTCTTTCATTCTTAGAATTTGTGCCTCCGTTCAAACTTCAAAGTGCATGGTCTGAATGCTCTCGGTCGTCTTGGATCCAGCAATCTCTGCGCCCGACACTCATAATCTACGGCGCCGGAAAGTTGATTTTACGAAACAATATCCGCCCAGGACTTCAATCGCTGGAACATATCTACGAATCAATGGCGCATCAATTACATCATCACCTCCTTCCAACTACTTCTTCATCACCTGTCGTTAGCATGCCAGTTATTCCAACGACCGAACCAAAGATTCGACGTTTACGTGCCAGTAAGCCAAAGGTTAAGACGGGCTGCCAGACCTGCAAGTAGGTTTATTTCACTCGTCGCACCAGATTCTAAATTGAGGACGTACTCACCAGACCTTCGCAGGATCAGAAGAGTAAAATGCGACGAGGCGAAGCCAGCCTGTATGCGATGTGTTCGGTTTGGACACAAGTGCGACGGTTACATGTATCTGCAAAAACCTGGAGTGAAGCCTGCCCTAATTACCAACATTGCGCCCAGAACGCTAGTACCGAGAGTTGAATATTTTCCCCTAAGCCCCGCAACATCCCCAACATCTGTGGCTTCCACCGATCAATCTACACACCATACTTCTACGAGTGCCTCCAGTTCTCCACCCGCAGGAAGGAGGGAAGCAGGCATTCCTGGTGAAGCGTCTTTTCGAAAATTTGTCCAAGAACTTTCGGGGAACGTTTGCTATGAAGTATGGTGGGGTCTTGTCTTCGCGGCTTGCGAAGCGTCGCCGCGGGTTTTCGACACTGTTCATAAGATCGGGGCTCTCGATTTGCGACCGCAACAGCCCGACAATGAAGTGGGGACATTCAGGCATATGTCGACTTTTCGCGAATATTACAATACAAAATGTCTGATGAGGAAAAGAACCGTGCCATGTCTCGGCACAGCCGAAGAGTTCGTCGACGTCGAACTAGAAAGTAAAACGACATTCATTGCTAGCCTACTCTCCAATACCCTCGGAAACGACCTTGGTAACCAGAAAGATATCTCAGACATGTTCATTGGCTTACGAACATTAAGGGATTGGGCAACAAGAGCACACATTCCTGTTGGTTGGCGTGGGAACCTGACTAGAGTTGATATGTTGAAGGCGTTTGGAAAACTAGAGATGCGTCTTTTAGATTATGCTGACTCTACAGTTCAATGTCGAAGACGAGGCAGCTTAGGGCAAGAAGATGTTGAAATGATGCCAGGACAGTTTCAAAGCGTAAAAGATGCGAAGGAAGACTTGGAGAGAATCATCACCAAGACAATGGATTGGCTAGCGACAACGTTGAGGAGACATGATTTCTCATGCCTAAATCCTCATCTAGCTACTTCATGGAAAGGCTGCGAATCTTTGTTTGATATAGACCCAAAGTTTGAGGAAGAGAAAAGAACGCTGAGAGAATACGAACGATGGGACCGGTCATTTACGCCACTGTTCGAAAAGACTCGGGTCCAACGGGCTAACGAAAGAGGCCTCGTCTCTACTAAGTGGGAGGAAAACACGATGCCTTACATTCTGAGGATTCTTTGGCTGTCAGGGTACATGTTGGTTGCATCATCAAATCACGTCGCCGATATTGGGTTCCAGGGTTGTAGATTCTCATCTCAGCTTGATGAGCTGAGGAATATTTCCCAAGCACTACGCTCCGAGGGAAACAGCAAGGATCCTGTGACTATTCGAGAAGCTTTTAACGTGAAGACCTTAATTCCTCTGATGGTGATGGGTTGGGAGACGAGGGATCGACGAATAAGAAGATTGGCTGTGGACATGCTATTGGGGTGCTATCAAAGCGAGAATGCAACAAACAGCCGGCTTTGGAGATGCGACGAGGTTATCGGGCGACTGATGAAATGCTTGGTCGATCTGGAGGAAGATGGGGATTGTGGCAATGATCTGGAGAACGGGGAAGTTAACTCGAAGACGACCTTGGTAAAGGACATCGAGATAAACTTTGACTCGAAATCTAGGGCTGCATACTTGAGATGTAGGAAAATGAATCCTGCTGGAGAGGGGCTGTCGTCTGTTGGAGAGATGAAGGAAGTAATTGTTCGGTAATGGTATCAAATATGCATACCTCAAAATTTTAGGAGTGAGGTAACTTGCCCATTTTCTGTGACCTGGTCTTGGACGATTATGAGCGTTCGACCTTAGACCTGCGATATTTAACATCAGATTCCGTGGTCTAGTGTGATGGCAGAGAAGTAACCTTTTAGAGGCATACAAAGTAGACCACCATATTGTCGGGTGCAGTACAGGGTGAAGCTGGAGTCCCTTTTGTATTAGACGAGAGGGATAGGCTTAGGTCAGGCGGGGCTGTGGCTTGCTTGAACAGGCATGCAAGCTCTTCGTAAGTGGGCACTAGGCGCCCCTCAAACCACTAAAAGACCGTTTTGGACCCAATGACCCCAATGACCCACAATGAGTGGCACACTGGCAGACTGACACTTACTGGTGTGGTCCTAGCTTCCCGGGCACAGGTACCTATCATCTTCATCGCATCAGCTTGTATTCATCCTTCGAGATGATGCTTGCCCTCTTCTGCAAAAGATCACGACCCAAGAGAATTGCATCCCACGCATCAGACATCAAAGGCGATTAGAATACATGTCCGGTGTGAAAGAAGTGTCTATTGTCCATTCGTTTGCGATCTGCTCAGCTGTCCTTCGGTCGATCATATGTATTCCTAACAAGTTCTACTTGTCATCAGTCCGTCGCTGCCTAGACCTTGCTCAGCCTTGTCTGACTTGCTCAACCTCTGACTGAGAGTAACATTATTCAACTCCCCCGACGCTCTTGATCACAAAGCATCCTCCATCCAACGCTCTTCGGACTGATCACGATTGCAGCTTGACATTCTGAACTACAAAATGGATCCCACAGGTCCAAGCAGCAAGCCTCCATCTGAGACCGATGGAATGCTTGAGATGAAAAATGGGAGAGAACAACTACCTTTGAGAACGAGTCATGGTTTGAACCCTTTTTCACTCGCCTCCTCGGTGCTGCTACTCCTTCTTCCTTCCACCATTCTCTTCGCTACCTTTGCTTTCCATTAACATTTACCTAAACGACAGGCGATGTCTCCCAAGCTTTGTGGGGTGCAGCCACCCCAGCATCAAAAGCGCCAGACTCTGATTTTCTGACTTCAAGACTGAAAAGGACGGCTGAGTCTTGCGAAACAACGATTGCCCAACCAAGCGCTACCAAAGTGGTCCGAGGCTTCAACGTTACTGTTCCGCCCACGGAATCTATCGCTGTGAATGAGTATCCCGTATCAACATCCCAGCCTACCGATACACCGGATACGAGGTATACCAAGCACGAACTTCAAATGAGGGATATTGATTCGGTTCAATACAGCAAACAACTTCTTGAAGAAGGTGATACCTTGGTATATGTCTCTTACCCGGCCGATATATCATTCTATGACTCCAATGGACTTAGCCAACCTTACAAGATATATCGGGTCAACAGCGAGAGGATGAAGAATACTGGCTCCTCTATATTCACTCGCATGTTCGAAGACTGGCCACAGCACATAGCGCGGAAGAGGAAGGGTCTACTCAAGTGTCCCCTTCCGGAAGGTATCAAATACGTTCTCGATCTAACGCCACTCGAAGAGGGTGACGAGGCTGTGGAGCTGGTTTCTGAGCTATCTTGCTCACCGGGAATTAGGAATTGGTATGATTCTATGAATCGTTGTGGTGTATCACCAAAGCTAGTGGCAGGCGATGACGACGTTCCTCGGTACGCCATTGTCCCACCAAAGGTTGCTGCGCAATTCAACCTCAAAACCACACAAAGTGATAGGCCCCGATCTACGACGGCCTCCTGGGTCTCTCAGGAGAATCTTGATCCCTTCCCGGAATCGTATTCGGCGGACACTCTCTTGAAAAATGAGACGATATGGGATGCTCCCAATGCACTGCAAGAGGCATTGAGACGTAGTGTCGCCGATGCATTGTCAGCGAAAAGCTCTCCTGGCATCACGGAAGAGGTACATTCAACAACTAATGCGATCAAGAAGGAAGTTGCGGATTATTGTCCTATTCGCCATCGAATGGGAATCGAAAATCTCCTATTGATAATCCAAGGTAAAGAGCCTATATTGGATTCTGCACCAAAGCTTTGGACATTGTTTGTGTTGGCGAAGTACTATGAGTGTACGAGTGCAATAGTATGTTTCAGCAGGCTTGTAAAGTCTAGTCGTAGTATTTGCTAAACTTTGCAGGTTGGCCATGTCACATCATGGTTGCTAGTCGAAAATAACGTCAAGTTTCTTGAAATCCTCCCTGAAGCAAGTTTAAATATTGGGCTCGGTCTCAAGATGCCCATGATTACTCGCGCTTCATTTGCAGTACTTGTGTCTGAAGGGGCCTTCCGTCTAGCCTGTCAATCATCTAACAAGGCTGAAAGTGGCAATCGACTCGTGAGAGCTCAGGAAGAACTAGATGAAGACTTACTCAACATCATCCAGCATGCTAGCCAGGAATTTTACGATCGAATCCAAGAAACGACAACAGACTTGCTGGATGAGAGAATGGCATGGTTTCTTGATCTGCCGGAGTATAGAAAGATTTGCAAGTTCGAAGACTACAATTACAAATTGAAAGAGCGAAACAAGGAGGATCAATTCTTGTATGAAAGAAGAAAGGCTAGCATCCAGAAGCTGTTGGCAAATCTACGGGGTTATGTTCGTGGAAGGATCGTGTTTTGCATGAGTCAACGCATACACGAAACGAATGATAGGATCGCAAATGATCGTCGCCGCCAGTTGCAATGGCGTGGACTAAAACGAGGTGACGAACACAATTTTCAAGAGATTTATTGTCAGCTTACCGGCCGAGAACGGGTCATGTTACCTTACTTTTGGCAGGCTCTGCAGACTATGTGCTGGCATGAGGATTGGAGTGCACAGCTCTTCGGCTCCTCGTTTTCGAGCTCCTGGGACAGGCACACACTCGACATGAACGGCTTTCCTGCAGTCACACTGTCCAAGCTCGACGAATCTCGCAACCTTTTCAATAATGAGGTCTACCTAACCATGAAAAATCTTCACCCTCTATTTCCACCAATGGAGCCGACCATAGATTCTGCGAATTTTAAGCTCACGAGTCAGGTGTTGAAGGAGGAAAAACCAAATTACGCGTTTATGAGCGCCTATAATCCGGACCATGCTTATCACCAAGCACGCCTTGCTGGTAGTAAAGCACTGGAACTTGAAGATGATGCGTCTATTTCATCTGTCGCCACTGATGCCTCTACAAGACCTTTGTTTAACATACCCATTCGTTCCGCGCCGAAAAAAGATCCGATATCCGAAGGAAAACCTGAGTCCCATTGTGATGCTGACAAAAATCTTGGGGCATCCAACATGTCTTCATCGTCCGGGAAGAGCAGTACGCAATACATAAAGTCAATACTGAAGTCGGTTACTCCCAAGCATATCACCACTGAAAAGCCGGAGTTCGACGCGGCAGCTGAGCAGGCTCAAGAGTCCCCGGTTATGATATTCGGGGAGAGACCACTCAACTATTTCGACCTGACACAATTTCTTCATGAAGTTGGCCAATACATCAATGGTATCTGCGAAGGGATGCTCACCAAAGCTGACGATGCTGAATTGACTTCACTTACTGATACACTCCTCTGCCTCGATGATAACGAATTCAAATACCTTCCACTTTGGGCGGGTGGAAATGACGATGGTTCAGGCGGTGTAACATCTTCTGCAGTCCCACCTGCCTATTATTCCAATGTTGATGGTCTCACCCCGGGCATTCAATACAAAGGAAAAGAAGGGTTTGTAGGTGTGGGATCGAGTTCTATCAATACAAGTCTAAACGTTCGACATGGGTCTCAGGACAACACGACAACCATGAGTGACGCGAGTTCGCTTTTTTCCACCGACAGCTATGACATGATGACGCCAACTGGAAGCCAAAGCGAAAGCGACTTCGAATTAGTTAGTGAAATGGGAGATTTTGGAGATGATGGGACTGAGATTGGCGACGATGATATTAGTACGTCGTTGGATGAAAATATCTTGAGTAGTGAAGATGGAGATGGTGAGGAAATGGATTGGCTTGACGAAGAAGAAGCTGATTGGGATGAAGATTCCTTCACGGATAATTAACGAATTGGACAGCGTACAAAAAAGTCTTTATAGCACACTAGTAGACATACTAATACATCGGGTAACTCTAAACCCTCTATTTTAAATCAAAATATATATATACATTTGAGATCTCTATTCTGGTAAATATGTATATATCTGCTTTCTAATTTTCACCTGGGCAATCATATATATAATATAGTAGAAATGAATGATTCTGGGTCCAAGGACCAAGATCAAGAAAATGGTTTAGATATATAACGGTTCAGATGATTTGTCTCACTTTACGGTGCTTAATGATGGATATAACTACTTGTGATAAATGATACGATTATATACACATCGGCGGAGGATGTATGGCTACGCCTAGATTCCCGTTGTGGTAAAATAGTGAATACGCAGTAACCTTTCTTGACATGCTTCTACACTCCGAGTTCCTGGCCAAGACGCAGTGCTGGGCTGAGCTGGGCTCACATGCGAAGATATTACTACAATTCACCTCCGCGCTCCCTTTGCTTTTTTCTCTTTTCGATCTCCCCCTCCTCCTGCTCCTGCTGCTTCAACCGACTTCCTTTTCAGCCCGCTTCCTTGAACCACGATTTCTCCTACATAAGTTGGGTTCAAGTTTCTCGTTCTTCTTGCACTTGCACGCAATATGGGGGGCGCTGCTCTGCTTCCTACATTCTCATCCGCCTTGGCGGGCTCCCCAAGAGGAGCATCGGCCATTGTGCTGGGTGCCTTCTTGTTGGTTGATTGCTCAGGAATGGAAGTTTTATCCTCGTGGTCCGATGATGAAGTGTCGTCGTCGTTTTTAGGATTGTATATTGAGCTTCGTCTTGGTGCAACTTTGGGTTTTTGTTTCCTTTTGCGTTCGGCAGTGGGTTTCGTTTCCGGAGGGTTCGGCGACACTTCGACTGGAGAATGGATTTCGGTAGCAGCAAGAGCTGGATCTGGTATTGGAGGATGTTGTCTCTCGTCGTCTCCAGTGTGATGATCAGATGATGACGTGACTTCGTCGGCTTGGGGGTTGTATTGTGAATCACGTCTGCGTTTCACTTTGGGTTTCCGCTTTTGTCTGCGGTTTTCCAATGCTTCTGGCGACTCCTCGATCGGAGGGATGATTTCGGGAGCAGTAAGAGCTGGATCTGGTATTGGAGGATGTTCTCCCGCATCATACCCACTTTGGTCAGACAATGAAGTAACGTCGTCGCCTTGAGGGTTGTACTGTGAATCACGTCTTCGTTTTACTTTGGGCTTCCGCTTTTGTTTGGGCTTTGCTGGCTTCTTCTTCTCGGCTGTAGCCAGGGGCTCTTCAGCCGTTACTGGATGTGACACCAAAGTTGGATCAACATCGTCAGTAACTTCACTCTCAGCCCATAGAGTCTGCGATGCCTGGCTTTCATAGTTGATTGTGCGGGGCCCCTTGACTGGTCCTTCCGGTTGACTCAATAGTTCTTCGAGCGCTATTTTCGCATTCTCAGTCTCCTTCACTAAGTCTTTTAATCGCTCAATTTCCTCCTCTAACTTTGCAGAACTGGTAGATGTCGCTAGGAGTAGTTCTCTTAGCTCAATTTCTTTATTTCTGCTATCCTGTAACAAGTCCTCTAGCAGCGCCGTCTCTGTCGCGTGATCGGATGCTGCTGTTGCAGCGCTTTCCTGCAAGACAACTGCTTCCTCTTCTTGTGCACGGAGCCGATTTTCTATCTCCGATGCATGTTTCGATGAGTTGGCAAGAAGCGTATCTAATTCCGATATCCGTTGAACGTGCGTGGACAGGAGTTTCTGCAGCTCATCTACCTGGTACGTTGTTGCCGACTCTGTATTTGCAACTTTCAGCAATTCTTCAACTTCCGACTTTCTCTTCTCAGATGCCGTGAATAGCGCGTGGATCTGCTCTTTACTTTCTTGCTGCTCTGCGATCTTGGCCTTGTATTTCACTGTGTCTAACATCGCGACCTGTTTTATGATATCCCTCTCCTTGGCTGCTGCTATCAAATCTTCTTCTTTCCTATCGGCCTCTGCTTTTGCCTCTCGAGCCAATGCTTTCAGATTGTTGATGACTTCCTTTTGCGCGAGGGGACCATTCACCAGGTCCATGCAGTCTTCTAGTCGCCTCTCAGCTTCCTCTGCCCGACGAATTGCGGAAGTTTTGGCTTCATTCGCCAATTTGAGTTTTAGCTCAAGTCCATGATTATCGTCATCGTCGTTGTGATCTTCGGAAGTTGTACTATCACTTCCCTCGTTGACGGCTGGGCTTCTGGAACTTGATCGCTGCTCATCCAAATCGGGTTCAGGTGTTGGCCACTGAGGAGTTTGAACCATAGAGCTGGACAAGGTGCCATATTCGGCGGTAGTAGATAGTAGATCGCCCGTTATTTCGAGCTTGGGTGTCTGGTTTAGAAGGTTCTCTGTTACTATATCAAGTTGCTGTTTCAGATCTTCCCTATCGGCTATGGCTTCGTACAACTGCACATTGAGACCCTCCGAACGTGTTTGAAGGGCCTTGGTTTTGGCTTTCAGTTCCGCAAGCTCTTTTCTTGCATTCTCCAATTGTATATCCTTGTCCAAATTCTTTATCTTTGCCTCGCTGAGTGTTGCTTTCAATCGGTGTAGTTCATCGTTGTTTTGATCCGGCTGAACGCTGCTACTAATCTGGGGTTCTAGTTCAGCATTTCGCGTTTCCGCTTCGGCGTGCTCTTGTCGCAGCCTGTCTGCTGAGCTATTCGCGAGATTCAGAGAGCCTGAAAGAACATTACGTGCTTCGACAACCAGAACAGCTTCTGCTCTTAATCCTGCTACACGACCCCGCTCAGCGTTCAGGGCTTCCTTGGTATCCTGTAATAACTGATCATATGTTCCAAGCTGTACTTTTAAAGCTTCATTCTCTCGCTGACATGCCTCGAGTGGATTTGCTCGTAGGTACTCGACTTGCTCCGGGGACAGCTCCGGATGGTCTAAGTTATAATCCGACATATAGTATGGGCTGGTGGACTTCGCTCGATCAATTCCGTCGAGGAGATATTAGAGACTGAACATGAAAGTCCATGATATGGACTTCAGAACAAAGAAAATACAATTGCCAACCGACGACAAGGGACGTATGACACATCTCAATGCAGCAGAGTGCTTGATTGAAAGATAAGGGAAAAGGACAAAGAAAAGTGATCCAAAGCCATTCCAAAGCAGCCACAAACAAGAGAAACTGGTAACTCAACCTTAAGGTTACGTAGAATGATTTCAAAATGTCAGATGTAAAACCGACAAGACAACATGATAGACGCAACCATATGATGTGTGCCGTAGGTGCATTCTATGGCAGGAAATGGAATCGTCCACTTGGAAGATTTTCACCATTTAAGATATCATGTCGCAGAGAATATGAATTCCTCACCAGCAAGCTACATCTCATCGGTTAGCAAGTACCGACGAGCCGACCCACCTGAAATTCCCAAAATCGCTACCGCACCGTCGGGGCGGGGAAGAAAGCTCCGGATCCGGATACAGTACTCCCCATACTCTTTCCACGTACGAAGTATTCCACGACTTATCCTCTTCGCTGCCTCTACGAGAAGCAGATCAAAATGCAATGGAGTTATTTGTTCACGCTTCCAATCCTTGCATTTGTGGCTTGGCAGTACACAATCTCCGTCGTTAGATCGCGATTCCCCCAATTGCGCAACAAAAGCATCTGTTTACTGATAGCCCATCCCGACGATGAGGCCATGTTTTTTGCGCCGACGGTTCTGGCTCTCACACAACCTGAGCTAGGGAATCATGTCAAGATCCTGTGTCTGAGCAGCGGTGAGTAGTATGGTGTTCTGCGGGAATTGACCTGTATACTGACACAGAGTAGGAGATGCAGACGGATTAGGTGAGACAAGGAAGAAAGAATTGGTGAAGAGCGGAATGGAATTGGGATTGCGGAAGGAGGAAGACGTCTTCGTTATTGAGAGTCCGTAAGTATTACACTGCTGTCTCCAGTTCGGCCGCGCAGTTCTAATATATGGCAATCTAGAGATTTCCCAGATAGTATGAAAATTACCTGGGACAAGCAGAAGATCGCCGACCTACTCACCTCCGCCTTCGTACCCTCTGCCCCAAAGAAAAAAGACAAAAACACCCCTCCCACCACTTCAATCGATACCCTAATCACCTTCGACGCGGGCGGTATCTCCTCCCATCCGAACCACATCTCTCTCTACTATGGCTCTCGACATTTTATATCCTCCCTTCTGCGAGACCATTCGGGCTGGCAAAGTCCCGTGGACCTTTACACGCTGACGAGCATATCGATTTTCAGAAAATACACCTCGTTCGTGGATACATTTATGAGTTTGATATTTGCAGCATTTGGTGGGAGAGAAATAGGCGCTCATCCAAGCCCGTTGCTGTTTATGAGCGGGATAGAGGAAGTGAGGATAGCGCAGAAGGCTATGACGACTGCACATAAGAGTCAAATGAGATGGTTTAGGTGGGGCTGGATTGGACTATCACGGTATATGTCTGTTAATGACTTGAGGCTGGAGAAAATAGGTAAATCATGACGAGCAGGAGACCATGGTTGAAAACATAAGGCACAACAAAAGGCGTTGTATATCATAAGAAACAGCAACTTGGCACAAAGTTCACGGCAATTCACAGTGATTTCACCGGTGCGGAGATATGATCAATATCCATGCGTTCAAATATATTACACGATCAATTAAAGTACACTATTAGTTATGCCTATCCCCTTAATCCATGATTCCAGCCTTTCCGTCACCGTCGGTATCCTTCTTTGGGTTCAATTTATCCATCAAGCTTGGCTTCTTGTGGGTGGTCGTGGAAGAAGAGTGAGAAGCGTTGGAAGTGGTGTGGTGAGCACCAGAGCCGATGGTTGAAGCACCTGCTCCAGCAATTGGTGCAGCACCGTGAGAGCCGGTGTGATGTCCGTGTCTAGCATCATCATGCTCAGTCAAGCTGGTGGAGCCCTTAGCACCAACACCTCCGAGAGTTCCGCCAACGGATCTTGGCTCGCCAGCGAAGGAATCGGAGCGCTCCTCACGACCCTCGAGAGATCCTCCTTGTGTTCTGAACTCGCTCATGCTGACGGGTGGCAGAGAGGTAGCTGCGTGGTGCTTGGCTTCGTTTTGGTGGACTTCGTGGATGGGAATGGTGGTGTGCACGACGGAGGGTTGGATGGTCTCCTTTTGCACGACGGGTTGGATGGTCTCGTGGACGTGGTGGTGGACGTGCTCACCAGCGACGGCGGCTCCGGCAGATGCGGTGTGCTGGGTCTCGCCAACAGTTCGAGTGTTCTTGAACTGGGCTTGCTCGGCAGCAAGACGCTCCTTGATGGAGTCATCGTTTCCGTGCTTGATGTTGCGGTGCTCGACACCGACCATGCGGTGAGAGTGCTCTTCGGGTAAGACTTCACGGTCCAAGACTGGTTGAACCGATGTGTGGTGGTGGTCCTGGTGGACTTCGCGGTCGATGGCGGTTTGTGCCTTTTCGTGCTTTGTCTTGGTGACATGCTCGTTTACGACGGCTGGGTTAACATGCTACATGTTGTCAATACGAGTCTTTTCGGATTCTCATTAAAGCAGACATACCTCATGAACGGTAGTATCGTGCTTTCCGTCCTTGTGGAGGAAGTCACTAACAGCTGCCTTCGCGCGGTCCATTGTGAGAGATATTTAAGGCTTTGAGTGAGTTTTAGTGGTATTGGTAAGTGTTGTAGATGGAGGGTTGTTCTTGAGAGTTCAAATGTGAAGATGTGATGAAGTGTTGATATGAGGGATGAAGGTAGGCTTATTATACTAGAGGAGTTTCGAAACAGACCCTCGATGCCCCGCATCCGTCACTACATCATCGATGACGGAACGCATCTCCTAGAGAAGAGCTCTGCCTTGGTTGTTCTGATTGTTTAAGGTTGCAGTGGTTGTAGAGTAGTGGTTGTAGTTAGCATCAAGTGGCGGTGCATCATCGATACTACTGCAGATGCTAGACAGTAGTTAGGAGTAATTGCAGCTATAGAATTGCTCTATGCCTAGCTGCTAGTATCTAGCGGTGCTCTCATGGTGCTAGCCAAACAGTAAGGGAGAGAAAGGATGTGGGCATGTGGTAGGGGGAGGGTAAGTAGTGAGTTTCCCAATGACGAATGTGCCAGCAAGTGTCCAATTGAAGCACTAGTCCATCCATGAGCTCCTCCCATCAGGGCAATCCTCACCAATGCGTTTGCCAAAGTTACATAACCCGTATAAGGAAACGAGCTACGGTGACAGATCTCCCAATTCATCGATACCCGGAAATGGGGGACGTGGCCGACGATCTGAACGGAGTAAGAAGAAAAGCGGGCATACAAGCTACCGCGGATAGTTACCAGCTGAAGTCATGGATAAGTGGATTTCAGTGAGCAGCAGGAGCAGCAGCAGCAGGAACAAGATGGACACGGGAAGGGGAGCAACAAGCTTAACACATGTCTTGGTCGTTGCAGTGCAGATCGTTACAGATCGGATCGACGTCGAGGTGAATCACTCATCCACCAATCCACCAATCCACCAATCCACCAATCCACCTCTACCCCCACTGTAAACAGTGTGAGCGGGACAAGAGGTAGGCGAGGAGAGAGGGAAAGGTGCGAATTAGATAAGGTTAATGAGGTTGTGAGTTATGGAAAACTTACAATTGCATCATCGGATGCGGGAAACGGGAAACGTGGAGCACCAATGATACATATGATGCAGGCACTGCAGGCTACAGACTCCAGAGCAAAGACCTCACCCCACCCGGGCCATGTCACTGCTCAACATCCATTAGGTGGTGATGATGATCGAAACAGCCGCAACACGGCAACACTGCTAGCCATTGCCATGCGTGGGTGGCTGGTGAAGGAAGGCAATTTCTGATACTTTGGTATTTGTGCCAATACGTTTCTGTTGCGGGTACGCAAATCATCCGATGCACGCCCCTGGTCCAGAGTCTAGAGTCCAGACCCAGCGACGCCAGCAACCCCAGCAACCCAGACGCCCAAGAAATATTTGGTATTGTGCTGCACAGGCTGCACAGGCTGCACAGGCTGCACCGTGCTGTACCGACCGTACAGTACTTCCGTAGCCTTGGATAAATTGGCCTTGCCACGTACGCCCAATTCGGCTCGGTGTTGTGAATAAGATCTCCACATCCTCCAAATCAAGAAATGGACGCTCCAAAAAGGTCGACATCAAAGACGTCAGCAATTCAGCAATCACAACTTTAGCGATAGTTTATGAGCATTCAATAGCGTCAAAGCCGCTTAGCCGAGGCTCATATCATGTCCCCAGCAGCTGATATAAATCATATAATAAGCCCCTCGATCATCTTACCAGACGAAATCCTGCCAATTACCCCACCGACAATGTTCAGATACATCAACGGCTTGCGCAAGCGGTCGCGACCGCTCAAGTCCTCACAAAGCATAAGTCATCAAGAATCAATGATTTAGAGATCGTATCTACCGAGATTCCTAGTCTTCCGTCTCGGCGCCGCACAGAGAACGATGCGGTAGATCGCGAACAGCATGCCCATGATGGGCAGATGTCAAGAAGAAGAAAAAGCACTTTGCGGCTTTACATTCTCATACACCATTGAGTCGGCTTCGCTGCGCAGAAAGAAATTGTCATTTCGAAGTGTGGTAACGCCGGAATCCTCGATGCTCTAGAGCACACCAGCGCTACCACATCTGCTCGTTCTCTTCCTCCTGCAACGATTCCTCGATCTTACGACTCGAGTCTGCCATCCCCATCGAGTCTGTTTATTTCCCATACCACCTTTCAAACTGCGAAGGGAGCTGGTCACGAACACCGCACATCCCACATCGCACATCTCAGAAACACATGAAGACATAGTAGTGAAGGAGGGAACAGCTGCTACCGGAGTTGGGTGCTATGAGGGCAATGTCGCAAGTCGAAATCTAGCACGAAGCTATCGAACTACCAATTTACCAGTTGGATCTGAATAAACCCGATGCAGTTGTTGAAGCAACCTACTTATTATCTGGCAGAACGAACCCCCCCCTCACCCCCCCCTCACCCCCCCACTTTCTTGGCTGAGGTCTTTGCACCAGGCACTGCGCAACAGTAAGGATGTTGGAAAGATCTTAGGCATTGACTTCGTCCAGAAACACGATTTTACTTTTGACCTGTATAAAAGTATCCGGTATGGGTAGTATCCACTAACCAGTCATAATCCAATGCCTCTCAGGCTCTCTTCTAATTCGTGTTGGCTGGATTTCCTGGCCCCCAGCTTTCAGTCTGCGAGGTTCAAGCGTCCTCTATTTCCATCGTCGTCAGTCACACACTTACGAGATAAGTGTAAGACTCTGGTTGAGTATGTATGCATGAGCCCCCGCGTGTCTTCAGCACATCTCCATTCTGAGCCTCTATTCTTTGCAGAAGGCACTGCCAATATGTCGCTGCTGCTGAGTTGTCAGGTTGAGGTTACTTGTGATCAGTCTTCCATGTTCTCCTCGGCGTAGCAAAAATACGGTGATTTAGGGCTTCATCTGGTTACTATAATCAGACAAACATGCTAAATAGTTTAAGATATTACAATGTTTCAATTGTCCAAACGTCTGTTGAATAATATTATCGCCTGTTATTTGTGAGCCGGAGAGATGTTGCAACTAGTAAATAGATTATTCCCGCTCTAAAGCCAGTCTGCCTTGAGATCTACAGTGTAACTTACTGCAACCCTCGCGGGGATGTTATCACGATTCCTTGTCGAGTTTGCTCAGACGCTCGAACGTCATAATGTATCTCCCCAGTCGCCTTTCTGATTTGCTTATCCAGTCCATGTTTCCTACTCGACTTAAAAATCTACACGCAATAATTATAAGTAAGCAGTCATTCAATGACGCCGTTAACGTCTGTCAGGTTGGAAAGTGCAAAGGGCTTGAGGAAGTCGGTATATATGGACTTATCTATCTGAATTTCATTGCACGGTGTAAATCTACCAAAAATTGAAGGACAACAACCTACCAAACAGAAACACAAGAGACGCTTTACCCAAAGCCCTGCGATATAAATTACCTGCTCCTTCAACCATAACAACTTCCCACCTGGGCCTTAAACCGACAACTACATTCACGATGAACACCCAAGAAATTCGACGACCACCTAGCGCACACCAAGACATGACGGCCGTCCCATTAGAGGAGCAAGGTCCACCAACGCTGCAAGTTCTACAACCGGTAAGAACCCTCTGTTCCTGATCGCCTTCATTCCCATCAAGGCCTTTCCCCAAACTCCCCAGCAACACCCTACTGACCAGCATTTTGTACACCAGCGTCCGATCAACGAGCCTATGACCACCACCCAAATCCGCGGCGGCAGAGGAGACGCCGGAGGCATCTGCTGCGGGCTTTGCGCCGGGCTGGCATGTTTCGAGTGTTGCGAGCTGTGCTGCTAGATGGTTGAATAACGTCGTGGTGCGTACGTCAATCAATCTGGGTATGCGATCTTCAAGGAACGGGTTTGCTGTCGGGTCGTTTCATGCATCTCCTGCGAATGGCGTGTTGAGCGCATAGCATAATGGAGACTGAGATGCGAGGGTGGTGGATATTTCTTTGTTTCTGGGAAGGCGTGGCAGGGCATGATAATACTCCATTTTTTAAGCTTCGGGTGAGGATGGTGGTGCTTGCAGGCCGGCAAGGAAGTCGTCAGGCGTCAGGCGAATTCGGCACGCAAAGTGCCGACACAGCCGTTGACAATGTCATCTCAAGAGCATTAGGGACGACGATGAGCATTATTTCGAGGTCGTGGTGGAATACATAATAAGAAAGGTCTATAGTTCTACCTCTCCAGTTTCCAAAGTCTTATCCCATCTTGCACCCAACAAGGCGACACCCCACCCCACTTCGCAGTTCACGTTCATCTCAAGCCTTCCCAACCATCTCATCAGCTCTACCCCACACTTCACCCAGCATTCCCCTCCCAACCATCCATCTGACCACCCTCACAACCCAAGCACATCTCACCCATCAACAGCATCCCAAACCCTGCCATACAAACCCGATTTAAAGCCGTGCATGTCTCGTAGATTCGTTCACGAGGATAAGGCTGCCAAGAGATCAACGCCCAGCCCAAGTCGGATGTCCTCACCGGGTATGGTATGTACGAGTATACGTAAAGTTATACGAATACCCAAAAGGTAAGACGCACGGGAACCGAATATATAATCAGACCACTCTGATTGCAGTGAATTTTTTGGTTTTTATTTCGTTTTTCTCTTATGCTTGCTTGCCTCTCCCACACCCAACTCCAAGTCCTCTTCCTCCTATCCCTTAAATCCTTTCTATCGTCGTCCGACTCCACGCCGTGAAATCAATCATCGCAGCCCTATCCTAACTCAACTCAACTCATCTCTGCTGCCCCTTCATCATCACCAAAGAAACACAAAAATGACCAACCAAACCCCAACCAACCCTCGCACCACCCTCCACCCAGCTCTTATCCGCCAACCACCCGCTACACACGCCATGGCGCGACAACAGGCCGATCCGAAAGCTAGTTGGGAATTTGAGTACGAAGAACCAGTATGGTTTTTCTTTCCACTTCCGCTATCCCATCCCCTTCGGTTTTCTCTATCTCCTCCATCAAACCCCTCGCCTCTCCATTCAAACCCCTCACCCCCTCCATTCAAACCCCTCACCCCCTCCATTCAACCCCCAAGACATCCATAAATCCGCACACAAACAAAAAAACTAACCACACCAAATATAGGCTAAGAAAGCACCCATGAGCCTCTCCCGCACCGCGAGCTCCGACTCGGTTACAGATGATAAAGTACATACGCGAGGGGGTGACAAGGGGGGTTTATGCTGTGGGATTTGTGCTGGGCTGGCGTGTTTTGAATGTTTGGAGTGTTGCTGTTAGGAAAGTTATCGGATGGGCGACTGGGAGGTGTTAGGGAAGTCGTCAAGTGGGCGAGCTGTATGGGGATGGAATATGTTGAAGTTGCGGGGGGTGGGATGGTGGGGTTAAGGGAGGGTATGGCGGGGTTAAGGGATATGGAGCTTCACTAGATGGTTTGGGTTTATGGGGTTGGTTCATTTCATGGTCACTCATTTGGATTGGGAAGGCTTTTTATGAGTTTATGAATCACGGTTTGGATGTATTTAGGAGAGTTGAGCTGAGTGGGATATGAGTTTCTTTTCCCAGTTATTCTTTGCCTGGCTTTCCTTCCATTCTGGGACGTTGTTAAATTTGTGAAATCGACGAGTTTAAGAAGCGGGCGTTGAGATCTTAGACGGGTAGGATGAAGACTCTCGTGAGGGTTCTTGAGTCTTTTCTCCTTCTCTCGAAAGCTCTCCTTGCTCTGCTTCGCATACGTTCTGCGTAGGGTCCATATCCTTCTTCGATCTCTGAATGGGACACTCCCCTTGGCAAACTGGAAACCCTTTCATGATTTGGGCAGTGGTTACGTATTGCCATTATTACCCGGCGGATGGAGTTGCTTGTTGGCTCGATACGATAACGAATGAAACAATCATCTACTAAATAGCCAGCTACTTAGCTAACCACTGGCTCATCGGGAGTTAGAAGGACCAGTGGCTCGAGCGGATGAAAGTTGAGGCAATGTCGGGTCTGTGGTATCCTTGGATAATCTGGGCATCACACGTGCTACCATGACACTGATTGTGATATCAGCTCATTTTCTACCTTGGTTGCACTTCTACACTAGTATCTATCAATGTACTTGCTGAGAGAGAACTCCTCCTGCAGAGTGAATAGCACGCGCGCTGCACTGGCGCTTGGGGAAAGCCTAGGCCATGCTCTTGGTTGCGTTTCGACACTAGTATCAATCAACGTGATTCCTAGTGGAAGGAACCGCTCTCACACAACGAATACTAACGGGCTGTTGATCAGAGAGGCGATGTTGTCGAGAGGCCGATATCTAGGTCCATCTTGGGATGCAAACTTGCAGTCATATCATACTGGTCAAACACTGGTCCAGAATAGATGAGAGTGCAAGCATTCTTCCATTATGATCGGAAGTTTTATAAAGCAAGCCCAGTGCCCACAAGCGGAGAGTTCAAATGGAGGCTTCCGTTAGTTTTGGTCTAATAATGCTGAAGTTCTTCTAGGTGACATTTGTTGGGTGAAGGAAGAATTGCGCGTCGGTGCAGGTGCCGGTGCTATCATTGCTATGCCTGCGCTGCAGTTGGAGTAAGGTGCAGGAGATTCTAGCTGAGAACCAAACAATAGTGAGATTTGTGGGGCATTTGGAGTACTCTAAAACTTGAGAGTAACTTAAACAGTTGGGGGCGACGGGAATTATATCATGTTTGATTTCCCCATGAGTGGTATCTATCGTTACGGGGCTCGATGCTCACTTGTCGCTCGACTAGGTGGTGAGTGCTGGATGAATAGATGTCTGATGATTGAGTTTATTGTGACTCTAGTTCTTGAGCAAGCATATACCTACTGATTGTATGCTCCTTTGAGTTTGAATTTGCTATTCACTGGGTCGGACCAGTGAAATAGGCAGGTGAGTGACAAAGACCATTTCATGTGTGATGAACATCCCTTTTGCTCGTCCACATGTAGAGTCTTCCTCCTCCCAAGAACCGCTCCGTGATACCAGTGTAGCACCCTCCCAGGAATAGCCTTCGCAACTTCAATGTCGTTGCGAAGTTGTTGCACTCTGTGTTTGGGACCAGTTGTAACAATGGATAGCAAAAGGATGTGTGGCATTAAGACACATAGAGATACACATATTTTCAGTGATTGCGGGTGTGAGAAGAACAAAGGACATACACTAGCATGACCTAGTCAAGGCAAGAGAGATCATGCCAGGAGAACTTGCAAGAACTGCGAACAGCTAATGACCACATTCGTGGCTTCACGTTTGTGCTCCCGTACAGGTCTACCTGTATACTCTTCCAGATTTGAGTCCAATTGGACGTATTCAATCGGCGCAGAACATACATTTAGTGGAAGCATACTCTAGATGATGACACAAGCTTCGAGCCATTATCCATCGTCTTACAGACTTTTTCGGCAATGGACTGGAACTTTTGGATTTTTATATCTCTCGCATGCAGAAAGGTAGGTTTGTAAGCTCTTTCGGTGCGGGCGAGAGAGTTGTAGGAGCGAGGGAATGTCATCCACCGACATGAAGCGAAGTGAGCACACTTTCTATAACGATAGCGTCGCTGGAGAATTGTATGGTTCTAATCAAATGGCTTGCGGATCTAACTTACGAGTATTTGAAACTTTTCAGTCTCTTGCCTGTCCGTGAATGACCGCATTTGGCGTGAATATCAATGGGGCAAAAAATGGGGCAAAAAATATGGCGCTCCTCTCATGGGTGTTGTGCCTCAATATTAAGGCAACAGCACCAAAAATAAACGAGGGTTGTCTCCCACACAAACCCTTTCGAAATCCAATTGAGGTTAGGTTAGTGCAGCGCAAAATATTCGAGTGGTAAGCCGAACACATTCGAGATCTCACGACGTCGACAACTTGTAAATTCAACCATCACCGCCAACTTCAAATAGTCAGCCATCGCCATCATGTCTGACGGAGAAGTCGAAGTCGAGGCCGTCTCTGGCTACCAAGTTCTGCCAAAGGAGGTTGTTGAGGAAATTGGAAGCATCAAGGTACGAATTGGATTCTACCAAACTGGACAATCTGGGAGTTTGAGGAATATTGAGGCTGATGACGATGGCTTATAGCTCTTCAACAAATGGAGTTACGAGGATGTTGAGATCCGTGATATCTCCTTGACGTAAGATCTCCCAATGCGATACAGTTCATACGATGAATTCGAGCGAGGACCTTTCCATAACTGCTTTTTGCGACGAGGGGCATTGGTTCTGCAGAGGGAACATATGGGCTAACGCGAAAGTCTTCTATAGCGACTATATCCAAATCAGAGCACCTGTGTACATTTCTCACTCCGCCGGCCGATATGCCCAAAAGAGATTCAGAAAGGCACAATGCCCAATCATCGAGCGTCTTACCAACTCTCTGATGATGAACGGTCGTAACAACGGAAAGAAGCTCATGGCTGTCCGCATCGTCGCACACGCCTTCGAGATCGTATGTTGAAAACCCAATCGTTCCGTCATTCCCTGCTCTAACGAGTCTTCTCCCTAGATCCACATCATGACCGACCAAAACCCAATCCAAGTCGCCGTTGACGCCATCGTCAACTGTGGTCCTCGCGAAGACAGCACCCGTATCGGATCCGCCGGTACCGTCCGTCGTCAAGCCGTTGATGTCTCCCCTCTCCGCCGTGTCAACCAAGCCATCGCTCTCCTCACCATCGGTGCCCGTGAAGCTTCATTCAGAAACGTCAAGTCGATTGCTGAGTGCTTGGCTGAAGAATTGATCAACGCTGCTAAGGGAAGCAGTAACTCCTACGCCATCAAGAAGAAGGATGAGTTGGAGCGTGTCGCCAAGAGCAATCGGTAAACGGAAACATTGGGGCTTTTTCTGTGGGGTGTTCAATTTGCATTATGGATGGGCAATTGGCTGCATTTTTTGTCACATAGATGACCTTTCTGAATGCAAAAAACCTCATGACACAATTTGGGTTTTGGTATATACGATTTGTGAATTGCACCAGGCGGGAGATTTACTGGTACTTGATGATAATGCTCTGTTGAGTGTTCCAGCGCACTCTCCTTGTCAGTGGACGGGCCAATCTTCCCACCGGATATCGGTTTGATGAAGCGAAAGGGAGCAGCACTGCAATCGTGAGGAAGAGAAGAAATGGCCCGCCAATCCGTTGATATTCAATTGCAGCAAGTCCATAGTGTCAACTCCCACACAACAGCCCTCAAAAAATGTTGCCAGTAAGCATGAATTGAAATCCCAGAAACATCAATTGAGTCTACGTGAGCTTCATACGCAAATAGCGAGCATCGCCAACCGTTTACTAAGCTTGTTCATTATCCCCACCTTTCGTCCCGTCCAATCCATCCATGTTGTGAGTGTTATGCTTCTTTCGACCGTTGTGTTTATTCTTCTACTTGATAAGGTAGGTTACATCTTTCTCTTCTATATCTACCATCCATCCTGCAGACGCTGCTCTAAGTGGTCTACCCTTCGAAGGCGCATGCAAATTCTTTAAAATTGTTGTAGTTCGGGACCCTTGAAAAAACGTGAACGGAGTTGTTCGTGGGAACGAGAACTCGGTATCCTCCGTTTCGATAGTAAGGCGGGTAGCAATGAGATAGGCCCCTAAGGCGAATTAACTAGAACACATTTCCCTCACTCTTCGCGCGAGGCAGAACGAAAGGCTGGTCAAATATCACACTAATGAAACAAAAATGAAATATGGGGGCTTAACTCATTCATTGTCTCTGCCCGCATTGAATGGTTTACCATTTTGATCGGTGTCTTCATTCGTATGTATTGGGGAAACGGTACTCGAATATTGGCTAGGGATATACAAATCGGGTGCGGGTGACTGCTCTTCAGGATTTGGCACTTGTTTGACGACCAGCTGGATGTACTCATACGAGAGGCTGCCACTATCACGACCTACGAGCATGTTTACAATCTCAATCTGCGAATGCATCTCCAATGTCATTATCATAATTCAATTTTCTTGTTCCATAACTAAACCTAATACATCGCAGTACTACAGTAGTTAAACAGTGTGCCACACCAGCTCCATACTCTGACCATAAGACACTTTCAAAGGGAAGATGACCAGAAGACGAAGGGAATATAGTTCCTCAGACATAGGTATAACAAAAAGGGCCACTGATCGTCGAACCCAAATCCCCCACCTTTTGAGGTGGCGCCAAAACCCCATAGTCAATGACTGTATCCACGGTAACATTTGGACTCGGTGGGACTATTCAACTTCATCAGCATTATTCATTTTTCAAGAGCCCTCGCTGTCCTCCCCAAAGGGCGAGCAGCCTAGAGCAAACAAATCAAAGACTTACCATTGAATGCCGTCCCTGTTCCATACACCATCCCAACTCTGTTCTTCGGATCCAACCCCTGCCACAAACTCCACACCCGATCAACCATTGCATGGTGCAGCCAAAATGCCGGATCCCCAGGGCTAGAATAAGCATCTAATCCCAGTCCACCCATAGTAAAATGCCCTCCCCCATGCACGCCATCAATGGCTTCACAAGCTGTATCGAAACACCCAAGATCCGTACACCCATTCACCAACCTCACCACATCCGTCGGCTTCGTATTATTCGCCCAAACGAGCGAGATATCCCGCGACAAACAGCGCGGATTATATCCCAGACCACCGTCCGGTCCATAAGGAGCGAACGCAACGGGCCCGAGATTCACGGTGTAGTCGGAGAAGGGACCAGATATACAGCCGCCTCCTGTGGCTGCAGGAACGGGGAAAGTTAAGCCGAATGCGCTGATGGTGGTGGCGTTGTGAGGGATGGCCGCTCCGTTGCTGCCTATGGATGTTGGGGAGCCGTCAAAGACGGTGGATTTACGTGGGTCTTCCCAGGAGATGGTCCAGTCCCAGTATGGTTGGGTGCCACTGTAGCCGCATTCTTCGCGGAGGGCTTTCTCATAGATGTACAGAAGATAGCGGTGGAAGTGGAAGAAGAGACCCTGAGGCACAGTTAGATTGATCTGTTGGGACAGGAGTGGGACTGGGATGGAACGTACGCTGAAATGCACATAAGGTGTGAGTATAATGTGCTGGGAGCTGAAGTCATCAAAGCGGCTTCGAGCACCTGGCACAGCTTGCTTGCTGCTTCGAGGAGGCTTGGACTGTAAACACTTCACTGCTTTGATATACTCTTTTCGTGATCGAGGAGACATTGCTCCCCTGTCCGTACATTAGACTAACTTCGGTTGAACGCAAACGGGGAAACGTTACCACTCCTGTCGTTGAAGTATATTCTTCGACGTACATCCGCTCTGGTGAGTTTTGAGAGTATCGTGCACATAATCAAGGTATTCCTTCTGCCATTTATCAACCTGTTTTGACGCATCTGCTTGCGTGTTATCGCCGTGCCCGTGGCGATCATAGTCATCTGCAGATGCAGCGTCGATGCGAAGTCCAATTGTAGCGAGGAAACAGAGGAAAATGCGCGTGAACTTCATCTTGCTGGAAATTCCTATGTTACTTGTACAGGAAATCTTGAGCGCGAAGGAAACTTCCCTCTATCGGAGGGAGAACGTGCCCAGTTATCATGAGAAGGGAAGGTCCCCCTCCCCCGCATTATTCGTGCTCTGTACGTACAAACCAGCCGTCGTGGCATTTTACCCAGTAACACCAATCAGAGCAGGGGTTTTATACGGAAGCTATTTAGCCTTAAGGGCTTTCTTGGCGACGCAAGGTAAATCATCCAATAGAAACTGATCAGCTACATGTTTGATGTTACACATGCTGACAAGTCCTTGCATGGCTATCCCGGCTGACAAACCACTCGACCACTCTCACTTCTGATATATCCCTTTCTTATGGGGAGAATGAGGATATTGTGGCGGTATTAATGTCTCTCGCTTGAGGCATGCCATGGAATTGCGGCTGGAGCGGTATCCCACATATGCCGGAAAGCTGCAGTAAGGAATGCCTCTCTAACTTCTGGGAACGAGTTGTCCCTAGCCTTTGGTTCTCTAATATGTTAACCTGCGTGAAAGTGGCATGGGATGGCATGATGCGGATCAATTCTTCGCTCGTATAATCGTGAAAATGGAGCTCAAACTGTCAGAAATGACAATAATGCCCTATATTTATATCACAACTCCCCACCAGTGTGTACTGGTATCGAAATAGCCCCCCTTACTTTTCCTCATACACAAATTACACTATCACCACGGTCTGAAATGAGATTCTTAATTCCTCTAAACGCGGCGGCCTTGCTGGCTTCAACAGTGCTCGCATCAAGGCGTGGAGGCCATGGAGGATACGGTTCTCCCCAACCTTGTTCCACGAACTCCCAATTACCATGCCTTTGTCCATCTGGCACAGATTACTGGGAGTCTTCCACATGGGCAGTAATTGGCGCCACTGCGCAAGATGTCAAAGACCTCATCATGGATTGTAAGTGTGTATCCTCAAGGTTGCGTGATAAAGATTGCTTGGATATGTGTTAAAGCTTCTACTCTTTAGACTACAAGTGCGCCTGGCTCGGGGTTGTTCCATACGAGACTCATGGTCCAGATAATAAGCCAGGTGTTTCCATTCGCACGTCCTTTCTGCCTACCAAGGTCGGAGTGTACAGCATCACCGAGAAAGTAAGAGCGCCGAGATGGCACGTCTGAAGCAGCATCTTTCCCTGCATATTATGCCATGGAAGTTGGTTGAGAGTGCTAACAATCAATTTCCACGAACAGTTGACAGATCTGGATATTAACCCTCGGGGTGGATTCATCGAAAAGTTCGAGCAACTCGCCTCCACCGTACCAGTTCCATATACGTCCGGCAACGGATCGTTTAGCGGCTACTGGGTCACACTAGAGAGCACTTACATCTTCCAAAATGAGACGGCTATAAGATGGAGCATTTACGCATGTGAGACGGGCCATGCACGCAGTATGTAACACTTTAACATTGAGCATGAGTAACTGATCGACATGCTAACTTCGCCATTCCAGACTTCGCCGTCTTCCACGAAAATGCATTGAAGAATGCCACTACTGTATTGGCAGCACAAGGGAAAATTAAAGGAACAAATATAGGACCATATTCGTATCAAAACTTTTAGAAGACCTGGTTGACCAGAGGACTTGGTCGGGAACAAGATGAAAGGACAATTTGGTGGTAATTTTAATATGAAATCGTTTATCATCGTCCATGAATATTGCCAACCCATCATCGATTCTGCCCGCCTCCCGACAGTAGGGAGTCCGCCACTTGACTTGAGCAATCGAACTTATACTGCTCACGCAGCATAACCATACGGAGATTCCTTCATCTTTGTTTTTCCAATGCCAGTAATTTTGAATGTTCTTTTCACCATGCTATACACTCCTAAGAATAATTCCACGGCCCAGTAGTCATTTCCTGTGTTTGTTCCGACTCTAGTAGTTCTAACATTTAAGCCCGTTCCTATGCAAGAGCATCGTCCTCAGCCCAGCCATCCCTCGTATCCTTAGGTATTCGGATAAAAACTGCTCCAATGACGAGTGCTACGCTTGCTAAGCCCACGCCCAAATACGCCGCACAATGATAGCCTCTAAGAAGATCTTCCCCATTTCTGTTGGTGTTAACTTCTACCGTGCCAGCGATGCCGAGACCGGTACTGAGACCATAGCCTAGTAAAGTGCCAATTAAGGACCCTGCAACACCTTGGTGCTTCATCGGAACCGTGTTGCTTGCGATAATTTGGCCACTGGTTGTGATTAAGTCGATCGTGAATGCTGAAATGAACATCGCTGGAAACGCCATTGCCCAGTAAGTCAAATTGGCTGGTATGGTGGCCAAGAGAACATTTATGGTGACCATTGCTAGGCAGCCCATGCAGATGATGACTTGAGCTGGTACCCTGGGAACTAACCAAGCTGCGAAGAAGGCTACCATGCAACCGACGATTGTGAGTGGAAGATACTGAACGCCAGTTATAATAAGACTGTCTCCGCGAATGTTCTGCATGTAAGCATTCATATACCAGAAGTATATTCCCAAACTCATGAACGAGAAGAAGATGGCAACCATGAGTAGTCCGAAAGAAGGTGCTTTCCAAATGTTGAACGGCAGTATGGGATCCTTGGCGACCTTCATTTCCCAGTATACGAACCCTGCGAAATGGATTATCGACAACACGAGTAGGGCAATCTCGTAGGGACTATTCCACCCAACCAGGGGTGCTTGACTGAAAAGAAGTTAGTTCACGCCACACAAAGCATCCTTTCGTACATACTTCCATACAAAATTAAACAAGATCAGAGCTCCAACGCCCAAGTAAGCGCCGATCCAATCCACGCTACCATGAGGGTCGACAGGTGTATCTGCGTCGACAGTAACAATAGCGAGCCCGTAGACCACAAAACCGAGCAGCCCACTGGAACAAATTAGCACAGTAAGCTCCCCGATGAGTAATAATGAGCTTACAGCATCAGGAACAGCCATTTCCAATCTGATAGCTGAATAATAATAGCGCCGATGAGAGAGCCACCAGCGGCGCCGACAGGTGCCATGGCACCGAACAGCGCGAATCCAAGGTTTCGCTTTTTACCAGGTGGAAAGGTAATACCCAACAAGGCAACTATATTTGGTATCATTAGACCACCTCCTACACCGCACAAAGCTCTCATGATGCACATAGAAATTAGGTCATTCGAGTATCCACCACAGAAAGCCCACAGCGTCCACCACACACAACCAGCTGTGAAAACATATTTGTGGCCATACACAGCGCCCAGACGACCACCTGGAGTAGAATTGATGTTAGCGATTCGACAGACTATGACTGCGTGAGAAAATTCCGTTTGCGATTACGCACCAATCAGCACAAAAGTGCCCTGTGTCAGAGGATAAGATGCAACAATCCAAACTGACTGCGCCTGTGTTGCGCCCAATGCAGCTCCAATGGCAAAACTGGAGTTTATACCAGCACCTAAAGGCACCATCTGGACCAACTGGGTCAACGTAATGAAAACCATGAATAGATTTTGTCTCAAATTGCTCGGCGCATTGCCCTTCGGTAAGCCAGCGCCTCCATCCTTGCTGAGAGTGTTGTCGTTGGACGGGATGGTAGCAAATGATTCCGTCTCCTGGCTGTGTGTTTGCGGAGAAGCTGCAAATTGAGACGACTGATGCGTACTAGATTTGCGGCCATCGCGCGCCTTGGCATCCAGTGGTCCATGGTCCATGGTATGAACCGGAGATATCTGCGGCGAATGGTGTAGAAAATTGACCAAAGGAGAGCAGTGCCAGTGTAGCAGATGGAGAAGTAGAACAATCTGGAAGATAGGTTCGAGAGAGAGGAGGAGGAGGAGCAGAAAAGGAAGATTGATAATGCATTTCACCTACAAGTAATCTTCTGCACTTTCTCGTTGATCGCATCGCATTCTGCGCGCAGAGCTTACCGACGCTATCTCCAATCTCCCAGCATGGTGGCCGAATGGATGTGCGTCCAGGCCGAGGAACTGACAATACATCTTATCAGGATCCAATAGTTCCACATTTGGTGGGAGAATAACGCGGCCAATGTGGGATGGTAAAGATGGGATGGTAAAGATGGAAAAGTCTCTCATGGATGATGTGGGATGAACTGCTTCCGTGTCGCCGCTACTGTCAAGACCGTATAATCATGTGTGAGTGCCTGAGGCACCAGATCTTAAATTACCATGGCGCCCACATCTTCAGGAACACATACCTTCGTAGAACATTGCATCTGCAACCGTCAACAGTTGCAACTTCTTACATTCATCTACACGTCCATCGTTCTATTCCTTTTATCCACCAAAACTATCCACATCCGTACTTCATGCCCGTCCCCTTTCCATTTTCGTCCTATTTGGCTTGTTCTGTGTGCTAAAATCTCACCCCACAACTTCTTGGCTGTTGGATAGCCAAACTATCCACTGCTCCACTGCGCCACGAGTCGACGGAAGACTCTCCGTGCTTGCTCTCCTCATTTCTCCCTTGCCAACGCCATCCCCCCTCCAGCTTCGCCTTGAACTTCAGCTCCATCTCACTGGTGATGTGTTATCCCACATCATGCTACTGCAGGGCAGCCGAGGGGATTGAACAAGGATTCAAACGGCCTCCTTGCTCCCCAAGTCCTTCGTCCGAGAGTCGGAATGCGCCAACTGTTACGCAAGCGCCAACAGAAGGCGCAAATACAATATGACGAGCGACATATTTTATTGGCCTTCTTTTCAGTCAGGTTGAATACAGCTGCCACATCGTGTTCTCTTTTCTCGAAATAAACTCGCACCAAATCATATCGCAATTTTCATTCTCTCCTTGTACTCTACTCGAAAAGTACATACCATTTCAATATGGCAGCCATTGTTTCTACCACTGCTCAACGCACATATCATGATACCTCTGCAGCTTATGTTCTTCCTAACGAGTAAGTTCTACTCTGCACTCCCCTATCGCCCACCACTCACCCATGTTGCAGTGCGATTGAACAAGATCGTCTCGATGCTCAGGCTGCTGCCATTGTTGAGATGATCGGAGGCTTCCCTCTCTTAGCCCCACTTCACAAAATGAACAGAATAGGAAAAGCTGTTGATGTGGGATGCGGAACCGGTATCGCAACCGTTCAAATTGCAGCCACATTTCCATTCGCCAAAGTGTATGGGCTGGATCTTTCACCTGTTCCGGAAGCCACAGAGAAAATGGCACCTGCAAACGTCACGTGGGCTCAAGGCAATGCTCTACAAGTCGATTACACCAAATCTGGTAGCAACGTAATGAGCCGGGAGATCTTCACCCCTGGAGGACTTGATTACGTTTTCGGTCGTATGCTTTTCTTGGGCATTAACGACTGGGCTCGCTATTTCTCCATCGCTTCTCATGCCTTGAAGTCTGGTGGATTTATCGAGCATCAAGACTTAGATTGGAAGTTCTATCGCGCTGGCACTTCTGAGTGCCTGAGTGACAATTGGGAGTGGCATAGAGCTGTTGTCTCTGGGGCCGAGAAATCTGGGCTTTCAACGCGCGCCGGCTCCAATGCTGCATCTCTCATGGCAGAGACTGGGTTGGAGATTATTAGTGTTCAGACATTCGAGTTTTCATTCGTTCCGTCGACCAAGACTCCCTCTAGCCAGGCAATGGGAAGATATGTGCAGGCCAAATTGATACCGCAATATCCCGAGCTGTTACGCAAAATGCTGGGAGCTCAGGGAATTGTAGGTGACAAGTTGGAAAGATTGACCAATGAGTGTCTTCAAAGTCTCTCATCCGAAGAGGGTATACACCAGAAGTATACGGTCACAGTTGCGAGAAAGGCATGAGCATACGGGAGATGGTGGTCTAGGCGTTCGGTGTTTCAGCTGCTACTTCGACAGCTTTTAATTGCATGTCTTGGCAATTGAGCAATGTTTCTATTTAATCAACCAATTTTCCCATCAACTATTTACCAATGTGTTCGATTTTCATTCCGTGTAACTCATCTCATCGTTCGTGGAACACATTCTTAGGAATATTTACCGAAACATTTACCTTACCCACATGAATGCGCAATCCGACACTATGGACAAATAAGCATTTCGCCTAGAGCGTCATGTGCAACTTTCGTATAGCCAAATGTCGAGCTTCTAAAAAGGGCATCGTTGTGCTCAAGTAGAGCCCGAAACTTCACCCGGTTCTGAGAATGGTAAGGGGATCTCAAATAGTCGATGTTACCGTCAGCTGATGTTACATAGGCGAAAGAAGGGTACTCAAGGGTGTTGGTTGCGCAATATCCGGAAGGACGGAAAGATCGGTGTCGAGGATCCGTATACGGCTTTTGAGCCCCTGTCTTGGATATCGAGCATCGTGCGCATATACGATAGTCAGCAAGTGCGAAATCACTCACTGTATCCCTTTTTCGTTTCGGCCAAGAGCCAAACAAATGGGCAGAAATTGTTTATGCATGCAGATAGTCGGTGATTAGCGTCGTATACGTTAGTGGCATGTGGCGTACATAAGCTTCTCGGAATTGCATTCTAGCAAGGGAGCACATAATTGCATGCTCGGCACGTACCGAGCCTTTGGGTAGGTTCCCAGTGGGACTCCTCGGAATTTCCACCAACGGCGCTTTCGAGGGAGGTGATGAAGGATCAAGTCGATCTGCACTATCAATTACCTAAGAGAGCGTAGGATTAGGTCGCCTCCCCAGACAGATAATGCCAAGTAATCTTCAATTCCAGTATGCTTGAAGGAATTGTGGGTCCATTCATGTCTACCAGTCAACGTAAGCAATCTAATCTGTCGACTACCGCTTCCAATCACTTCAGTCGAGTGCGGGAAAGCTACTGTCTACCCTGAAAACCCACGGACGTTTGACTACATGGCCACTTGTGTGGGAAAATGGCCCATCCCCTGCGTAGACATGAAGCCGGCGTGGCCGACACTCCTGAGGACCGAAGCTTCCTGAGTGCGTCGTCTTGTCGGAGATATGGGATTTGAGATATGAGATATCGAGATGACGTCAATCAGAATGTCCAAGACTCGTATGCGCAACGAATCGCAGATACCCAGAGATCGCTGAGAGACAGCAATACAGCCGAAAAGCTTGGACGATGTTTCACCATATACCAGATCTAGCATCCAAGCTTCTTAACTAGACAGAAAGCTTAAATGACTGCCTGTCAAAATGCACCATCGCTAAATCGCCAAAAAGCCGTTAGGGAGATAGCCCTATCATCGTAGCGCTTGTCGAAGGATTCCGACCATAGCACCATCAGCACCCCATACTTCACGCCGATAGGAGCAGACATACGAATCTAGAATAGCGTTCACTAAGCCATGTGGAATGTGGGATACGACCCTTAAAGTGGCAGGGTAGCCACCACTTCCTTGACCAAAACGAGGTAACATTCGTTTATGCTCGTACCCCACCACGTGGAAGTGTCCATGTCTGATATCTGGAACCATCATAATTATCATCAAGCCCTAGCTGCCGACAATGACCAGAGTACGAATCCTGCCGATGGGAGCTGACCAAGCGGCCGAATATCCCATCAGATTGTCTTAATACTCAGCTTACGCTAGTTATGCATCTGATTAACTTGGCTAAGACAGCGTTGCGAGATTTCGCGGCTGGCTACCTGGCACTGCCCGTACATTGTCTATTATCATCTAATTCCGTGGCAAAGAGCCCTACCATTTTGGGCTGTATCACTTATCTGCGCGCCTGCGTCTCAGTGCCTGCCAAGTGAAATGTCGCGATTACTCCATTCCCTGGATGTTCCACCGGCAAAGTTGGATATTACGGAATTCAGTTGGAGAACTTCGGCGGAAGTAGGCTTGTAGAACAGTATAAGTTGCCGTAGTCTGCGTTTTCTCCAGTTTCGTACTCGTCATTAACTCGTACAACATCTCTTACGTGTTGCCTTTTTCTCTTGACTTGCTCGATTCAACAATTTCTCCCATATTCAACAGAGGGGTTATCGAGAGATCTTTATACAACATGATTGACCTTATCTTCCTGTTGGGGGCCATAGCTTTCATCTGCACAAGCCTTATTCAGGCGTTGATGAAGCGCCCATTCATGCAAGCTCCACTTAAATTCAAAGAAAAGTTGTACGGATCGATCGAGGAAACAGTCAATGAATCGAAGTACAGACATCTGCGAAGTTCGAGAGATCGACACGAAGCAGCGTCCGTGATGTCCAAACTGGTGGAGGAAGACGGAGCCGGAGCGTGGCCGCCGAATGCGAATCACGATTCGTGGCCCGCGCCTCTCCGTCCTTACCAGGACATATATTTCGAGCTGATCCCGCTTTTATCTGCGGCTCCTCCGTCATTAGACGATGCTGTCAATCATGAGCGACGCGCGAAATACCGCTCTCTGATGAGAAAGCTGCTGCGCGAACGTATCAACATTCCCCAAGTTGTGGAAATCCTGGCCGCTGTGGAGCGGGGTAATTGGAATGCTATCCCTCGCGACGCTTACAACGGGGTCTACAGTTGTATTGCAGTGTGTCGACATGCCTACAGGTAAGATAATACCAACTCACATGATCGAGTTCGTGCTAACGATCATTTTACGTAGATGGGCCACTATCCCGGTCGTTCGGGTCGCACAAGTTGAGAAGATTGTAGAATTCCCAGCCGAGCTTGACGCTCCATGGGCTTATTTGCAGCGCAACTTTGGCGTGGATGCGGATGCTGGAAATAACACGTCGAATGTTCTGTTGAATTTCAATACACGTGGGGAAAGGATCTACCGCATCAATGTTGGGATGTCTGAGGTGATCAAAACATCGGAGGAAGTATTCTTCCAGATGTTTTATGATCTGGAAGTAGTGGTAAGACAACTTTTAGGCCTGTTGTTGATATGAGTTTACTAATAATACAATGCAGGCATTTCCAATCTACTACGAGATGGTACGAGCAGTGATGACATATGAAGAGAACAACAAAGCTGCATGCCTTCAACACCTTCAAAACATCAATTTCCGCCTTCGAGACCTATTTCTCGTCTTCTACGATAACCTCACCAAACACAAAGTATCGCACTCCGTGTGGTTAAGCTACGTGCAGGGCTTCCAGGGCTGGGGCGTGGGCAAGATGGTCGATGGCAAATACGTAAAATATGACGGTTTGTCCGGGAACCACGTGCTATTCTTCCAAGCTCTAGACGCATTCCTAGGAATGGGTCGGTATCTGACCGACGAAAACATGAATCGTTATATTCCGATCAACCAGCGCGCACTCTGCGTAACGCTAAAGAAACATTCGTTCCTCAAGCTAGCAAAGGTCCAGAACGACAGCAAGATTGACAACGAGTTTACGAAAATGGTTAATCAGTTAAAGGTATGTATGTCGTGTTTACCCCTTAGTTCTTTCCTTTTAGCACCACACCCCTGCTTCACCCCAATCGATGGACTCTCTGTAAACCTACATGCATCTGAGATGCACGTCTGCTCACCTTACCCTACCCTACCCTTCCATGACCCCTAAATCCTACAACGGATCCTTCTACCCTCCCCCACCTAGTTCTCGAACTCCCTAAAAAAGCACAAGCGCTGACATAATCCCCGCAGATTTTCCGCGCCGCGCATCGCGCTCGTGTCATGTCTTACCTGGAGCAGCCAGCGCCGGAGCGATTAATGATGACTGCCGGGAAATCGATCCTGGAGGGCTCGGCGACGAAGAACCTGGCGGAGGCGCTGAAGCCGCTGGATGATATGTTGACGACGAGGTTAAGGGAGACGGCGGGGTGTTGCCGGGGGACGGAGGGGACGGGGGGGATGTGTAGAGGGTAGCAATTTAGTGGGATAGAGTAGGGGTTTCGCAATATAGGGATGGGATAGATTGGGCGTAATAGAAGGTTAGATGGGATACTAGAGGGATGCTTCTTCCGGATAGATACCCTGGGGATTTGGAGTTATGGCTGGATAATCCGGTATGGGATGGGCACACGGCTTTTTCGGGGTTCTAGGTGTTTAGGGCTCCATCTATGGATAAATGGATGTTGGTGGGCGCACAGGCTATTATTATTATTAGACTTACTTTTTTGAACTTATTCTTTTGAGTAGTATTCAATACGTTTTTTGGACGTTCGCTGACACGCTTGGCAATCCTTAATAAAAAAATTCAAACAGCCATCTTATTTTTGTGGGGTATCATCTCAGCATCTACTTTACACCGTCCTTCGGTCGGCGTAATATGATTTGATTATCCATGTTGACATGTGCAACGTGGGTTTTTGACTCACTCCACTCCGGGTTTGCAGGGCAGGAAATGAATGACAATAAGAAATCGGTGCGTGCAGCTTCGGATGGGAATAATCAGCGCTCGTCTCCAACGTTTGTTGACGGCCAAGATATCGATATCCTAGCAACAACAATAACGATGTTAAGATGACTGTGCGGAGCTTTGTATAGCATGTCCAACGTTGGTTGACAGCCAAGATAATCGGCACAGCTAGCCAGACAAATCTCAGCAACGACAACAGCGTTCAGATGACTATTACTATACTGTACATTGCATAGCACCCGCAAGATCCATCGACGGCCAAGACCATCAGCTCAGCTAGCCGGAGATATCTCAGCAACAACAACGGTGTTGATATGACTGTGCTGTGTGTGCGGTGTCTTGTGTAGAATATAATCTCCAACATTTGTCAACGGCCAAGACCATCGACGGAGGGAGGAGCTAGCCGGAGGATATCCCAGTATGGAAAACAGCGCTCAGATGACTATGACTACGCCGTACCTTACATAGAACCAGCAACATCCATCGAACGGCCAAGACCATCGGCGGAGAGCGGAGATATCCCACTATCTACCACAGCATTGGATGACTATACACAGCCCGTACCTTGTATAGCATCTCCAACATCCATCGACAGCCAACACCATCAGCGCCACTAGCTGGAGATATCTCAGCAGCGACGACGGTGTTAAGAAGAGTATACAGTAGCTTGTATAACATCTCCAACATTGATTCACGGTCAAGACAAACCCAGCATCGACAACAGTGTTGAAATGATGATGCACTGCCTCCAATGTTTGTCGACAGCCAACACCATCGGCTCCCCTAGCCGGAGATATCTCAACATCAACAACGGTGTTAAGACGACAATACAGTAGCTTGTATACCATCTCCACTATCTGCCGAACGGCCAAGACTGACAATGGTGTTGGTGCCTTGCATAGGTTAGTGTTTATGCGGGCAAGTAATGGTATGGAAAGCGTGGCACCAACATGCGAGACGGTAGATGGAGATAAGGCTCGTAACCACGTCGGAGTTAAGCTTTATGGGTCTGGACTTGAGGAGGTTCCAACAGTTGGGGATGACTTTGTCGGTTGGTGTGGGCCTTTCGTTAGTTGATGTTGGTGTTTAGTCGGTTAAAGGCAACGCCATTTGCATTTTTCATCAGTTGGTGTTGGTTTTAGCTGCACCTCTCGTCGGTTGAAGATGGTATTTGCGCCTTTCATCAGTTCGTGTTGGTGTCACTTGCACCATTCATCGGTCGAAGTCGAAGTCATTTGCACCTCTCATCAGTTCGTGTTGGTGTTAGTTGCACCTTAGTCTAGGGGAAACGACGCAGAACCCGAGGATGCGAGACACACCAGTTTACGAGGAGGACGGAAAATAATTTCCGAGATTCATCTGCTACCAAAGCTGTACAAGTATAGTATCCAAGACAAAGATAGCGCTCACTCATGCGTAGCTTCTAATCAATTCTACCAGCTCAGCCTCGCTCAACTGGGGAATACCCAACAACCCATTATCCAATTTCTGGAAATGTGATCCGTATCCCTCACCCCAGATGGAGATCTGAATAAATGGGAATACGAATTTATCAGTGTTGGGTTGCGGCTGCTTTAACTCCTCCCAGGCCTTTGCAGCAACCTCCTCGCTCGAGATCTTATTTTCCGTCCAGCCGTCCGCACCGATGGCCTTCTTGCCCAATTCAAGGAGCTTCTTCGATGTGGTGGCAATGCTTTGTACGTAAACGGCACGATTCTTCGTCTCCTCGGGATGTTTGAGAACAGCGGCCACGGTCTTGCCTATGCTTGGAAGGGTAGTCGTACTGAAAGTACGCTCACCGCCATCAAACAAGTTGACACTCTTTTCCTTCACATTCAGAACAAACCCTACCTTTATGCCCCAGTCAAGGAATGGACCATTCACAACAGCAGTATATGTCAATCCCCCGGGTGTCGCGGCATGTTTCTGAAGAGCATCAAGAACCTTGACCTTGGGTGTGAAGACCGGAAGAGTGCTCGTCTTTTCGTGTAGCGTGTCGGAGCCGAATTCGGATGGAATGAATCGCTTGACATGGGCTTTCGCTGCAGCTTCGATAAGGTGGAGTTGTTTCTCCAGAGCAATCGCGGCAAGTGTGGATACTACAGCATCTTGACCAGTAAGAGCGTTTGTAAGAGATTCAACGGAGTCATAGTCGACTGGCTGGACTTTAACTGATGGAGGAAAGGTGTGGTTGCTGGATGGTCTGGTGAGAACAGTGACCTGGAAACCAGCTTCGACTAGTTGTTCGAGGATTGCAGGGCCAAGATTTCCGGAGGCCTGTGAGGTTGGGTCAGTTCAGCTAATCCAGGCGAGGTTGCGTAGAGGATTCGGTATGAAACTTACACCAGCCAAAGCAACTTTCGTAATGCTGCTCATTTTGATAGAGATGGTATGCTTTCGAGCGGAAGACAGATGGGAGATTAGATTGAGTTGAGAAGGGAAGACTTACTAGAGATCAAGCTTGGTAGATATACTCATGGCTCTGGGAAGAGTTACATTCGAAAGCTGCGGGTAATATGTCGCGATGGTGTTAATAAGAAACTATTGCATGATGAAGCGGGATCCGAATGGCTTCGCAGCCAACGAAGATGCGCTCTCGGTCGCCCTCCTGCATAAACAGCAGCGACGGCGGATGGTTTGTAAGCGTGCGTGCAGTCTCGCCATATTGCGAAAGTATTGCGCGGGGGAAAGCTGGCGGGGGCGACGACTTCATCCCACATGGTGCGACGCGGTGATTGGTTATGCCATATGCCACATTGGGCCGGCTTAGCTAAGGTTAAATGCCAAGGCTCCCACACACTTGCACTTGCCCTCAACATCCCTTGCTGATTTTAGTAGAGAAACCCGTACACCAGGCAACTTAGATATTCTCAAATCTAAATTTGCTTTAAACAATCAAATCTTATAGATATATAATTATATATACTGTAATTATACTTAAGTATATATTAGTTTATAATATTCAAATATTACTTGAACAATCAAAAGTCACCCCGGCTTGAACAAAGACACTTCCTTTTTTATCTCTCGCTCGTACCGTAAGTTTAGCGTACCGGGAGGTCACAATGTTTTTGCCCGTGTCACCAAAATATGTCATGCAAATGCTCTTTGACTGCACTCGGCCGGAAATGTGTATACAACCACAGTATCCCGAAGTCTCTCAAAATGCCGAGAACGGCAACGCGTCAAAGAGCTCCCAACCAACACTCATTACACCCATTTTCATCTTCATCATCATCATCACCGTCATGTCCTCGAATCCTCCACTCCTCGTATCCAAAGCGTTGAGCGGCTTGAGCCCCGAGCCTTACACCCTGAAACCAGCTCATTCCGTGGCTTGCGTTCTTTCTGCACCTCAAAGTCCTGCTTTCATATAGTCTGCGCAGTGTGCAGCCGTGCCATAACTTCCCTCCCACCTACAAGCAATCTCACCATCCACCGGCAAGTTGCTACCTGCTTGCTTACAACACCATGGCCCAGCCGTATACCACCCCGCAGGATGTTTCAACATCTCTGTCACCAAACAAACCCTCGCCGAACCGTATCAAATGTGAGTTCCCCGGCTGTGGGAAACTCTTCACGCGTAAAGAGCATCTCACGCGTCATCTAAAATCACATGACCCCGAACTCCAGCACGAGTGTCCGGTTTGTGGTCGACGATATGCACGAAGGTAGATCTCCCTGCTCCCTGCTCCCTGCTCCGTACTCCCTTGATCGCCCATGTTATGACTGGTTGCTGAGGACCACTCTTTCTTTTATATAGTGATGTCTTGAAACGTCATCTAGACCATCACTCCCAGAGTTCCGGTACTAAACGCACACTGGTTGCCTGCACCTCGTGTCATGAACGAAAGCTCAAGTGCGATGAAATATCGCCATGTCGATCATGCGTTCGCAGTTCAATTCGATGCAGTCGAACTGCTGCAAATTGGGCTGGCCGTACGAGTAGGAGCGCAAATGTCGCAGTGGTCTCTGGAGCCACAAATGCGAATCGTACCATTACTGCGAGTGAATCGGCAGATAATATCAATGCATCAGCAAGTCCAGACCTCCAATATCCTTGGTTCCAGATGGGAGAGTCAATAAGCCCAATCGGTGAGTATCCAGACATTGATATGAGTATGCTATACTCGACGGATCTCGCCACAAATGTCTTTCCACTCTGGGGTGGAAGTCCCTTTGGACGAGGAGCCAACGCTGATTTGTCCACTGCGATTGTAACCGACGATACCTCCTTTCTGCTCCACACGATTGATCCAACCATCAAACAATGGATGAGTGAGCCTCGCCTTGAAATCGAACGGATTGAACCAAGCATGTCGACATTCGCTTCGGACTCTCCAGAATCCAGGTCATCGGGTTCCTTTGAGCAAGACCACGTCGTGGATTTGCGTAGGTATCTCAGTCAAAATTCAGCACATGTCGAGAACTTGTTACGGTTATATTTCACAGATTTGCATCCATACTGGCCTATCTTGCATGCTCCAACCTTCGATCCGCGCAGCGCATCCCCTGTATTGGTGGGCTCTATGGTGCTGCTTGCCAGCTGGCTCAAGGGAGATCCTGATCATGTAAAGCTCGCCTCGCTTGTGTTTGATGGAATAGCATCTGCTCGACCGGTATGCCTCTCCCCGTTTGTTCAGGAGTCGGCGTTGGCTAAAAACACAAATGTTTCTAGGAGTTCCATCTATCTTTCGACCAAGAAATCACTACGTCTTCCTTACATACTCTACAAGCTTTGCTGCTCTGTGTTGTATATGCTCTATACTTTCTGGTAAGTTTGCAATGAAGAGTGAATCCTGCATTCAGTCTAGCTTACGCAAGAGCTGACTGTATGATAGACGACGAAAGGAATGGCAGCCAGGGCAGTCCACTTCAATAGCATATTGATATCTACCTGTCGACACAGCGGAATTTTCAATGGACAGAACAGATATTATGAATTGGGAGATTGCCCGTTTGATCTTTGGTTGGTTCAAGAACAGTTGCACAGGTATGATACTGGAGACTTAATGTCTTTGAAATTTTCTTGACTTACCTGACTACCCAGGCTCGCCTTTTCCGCGCTGAGAGTAGATGCATATCTTAGTGTGTTGATGGATTATCCACCTTCCGTCCGCTACCAAGAAATCAGTATTCCTCTACCAAAGTCAATGGAACTTTGGATGGCCGCAACCGAAAAAGATCGACGTAGTCTCCAATGGAACGAGCCTGCTGGCCGCGAAAAGGCATTGTTCTGCTTCCTCGTGCGAGACATTCTAGACACAGGTGATGAACGGCAAGTCTCGAGCTATTTGACCCACGCCGATTATCATCTCGCCTTGTGTTCTCTGCAAGTTGGAACTTGGGAAACTGCTCGCGAAGCGTTTTGCTGCTGTGACTCGGATGAGCTCATCACCGATGCTAAAATTAGGGATCCTGTCCAAATCTTCAGGACACAACTGCGTTCCTGGAGAAAAGGTATGGAAAAGGACTGTCAAATCAATCATGTAAATCCGTCATCTACACGGGAATCCGGTCATATATTTCCACAGCTGAATCTCCTTCTATTTCACATCTCTTCGCTCACAATAAATGCACCATTGAAACTTCTCCAGCGTCAAGGATGCTGCTTCAAATGTCGTCCTTCTACAGGCACTGGTCTCCCCACACACAAGACGAGGGCACGATTAAATGAATGGATGAGTTCACCACATCCACGAACAGCACTCTGGCATGCTGCGCAAATATGTCAGTCAGTTGGATCTAATGCTTCGATATTTTCGGCCCAACCAACTCTGAATCCTCTTTCCATTCCCGGTCTTCTCAAAAGCGCAATTGCTGTCTGCTCTTACTCACACCACAACCGCGCGTGCTCAGATTGTACAGGAGCACCCCGCGGGGAAGTTGTGAATCTGTTTGCGGTACCTGATGACAGTGAAGCGCTAAAGGCATGGAAGGAGCACGGTGTTGGGAGTGCGAGTTGGGGTACCGATGGAATTCCAATTTGTCAGTGTAAGTTTACACCATTGGAGATGTGGTTTAGAACGACTTTGGCGAGGGACAAAGGTGCGGAGGCGCAGTTTATTTCGTTTCTGGCGGGTCTGAATGAATGTTGAAATAGTGAAGCACTTTGAATGGTCAATGAATTTTGGGGCGGGGATGGGAGTTTCAGGAGTTAGCTTTAAGTCGGAGGATCAAGGGTTACGATCTAGGAAATGTAGTTTCAGCAATTCGATTTGTATTGGAGGATTAAGTGTGTATGTATATATACTATTTCTTTTGCTATAATTTTTTCTGGCGTTTGGAGGTTTACAGTAAAGAAATGAATGGTATACAGTAATCATTAAAAACTCTAGTATTCAAGAACGGGCAAAGAGTACCGAATATCGATCGTAAACAAGAAAAAGATCACGCTCGAAGCATTTCCTCGCATTTCGCCTTCATCTCCCTAAGCTCCCTCACCTCCTTCTCCTCCAACTCATCATTCATCGCCGCCAGTTCCCTATGCCTCCACATCGGCGTCCCAACCGGCGCCTTCCGCATCAACTTCTTCACCTCCGCACTCCGTGCCCTCCTCCACGCCTCCGCACTCTTAATCACCATCCCCCCCGCAAATAACCACACTAATGGATCGGACTGCATATATGCTTTTTCCACAGGCTTGCTGCGTTCTTGCTCGAGTAAGGCCCGCAGACTATCCCATTTACTCCAGACGGGAGTAGACCAGGTCCAGGCGCCGGTGCGCACGGTTGGAGGTTTGGGGAATCGGGATAAGTGCCGCTCGCGCGCGGTTTGCAGGAGGTCTTGGAGTTGAGGGGAGCTGGGCTGCCAGACGCCTTGGGTCATGAGGAGGCGCTGGAGATGGACGTAGGTTTCGTGGATGTAAGGGAGGAGGGTAGGGTCGCTGCGCCATTTTGATTTGCAGGCGTGGCAGAGGGTGGGCTTGGATAGTAAATTTGGCGGAGAATGGATTTGCGAGGGGGGGATCTGGTCGCGGGTTTGGCCGGAGGAGAGGTGCCCGCAGATGCGGTAGGTGACGGGGGGTTTGTTGGAGCGGCTTGAGGGGGAGGCGGAGGGGCTGGACTTGGGGATAAGGTCTTCTTCCTCTTCGTGGAGGTAGGGATCAACAACATCTTTAGGAGTGCTGTTGCGTCCTTTTTTCGCTCGTCGTCCTTTGGAGGCGGAGGATGCTGGAGATGTGTCTTTTTGAAACCAGCTGCCTGAACGGTGCTTTCTCTTTCCGTGTCCTCCGGATGATGGTGGAGTGGGGAGTAGACCACCGAGAGGTGGCAGTGGTTGGCGGTTTAGACCTCTGGAACTACCCGGTCGGGACTCGAAAGAATCAAGTCCAGCGGGGGTGGAATCCCCGAGTCGCGAGTTGTTGGCTCGTGGTCGGAGGTTGTACATTGATCCAGCGGGGCTGGATAGGCTGTGTGGCATTTTGGTGACTACTTGGGCTTTCTTCTTGGAGCTGTGGACAATGATACTGGAGTGGGTGTTCAAAGTCTGGAGCTTGGTAGGAAGGGGAGTTGTCGATGAGGGTAGTGAGAGGTCTTGGAGGTGTAAGTGGATGGATAATATATAAATCATTATTCATGATGTTCAACTGTTGTTTGGAAGATCTCTTGGTTTGGGTTCTTGGGGGCATTGTTCGGTTTCTTTGTTCGGATTTTGGGGATTCTTGGATCGTTGGAGTAAAGGCTTTGTTCTGGGGACGGGAGATCAAAGGGAAACAAGCAGTGAGAAAGGAAGTTCTACTCTGGACTACAGAATATGCAACAGTTGACTGCAGCTCATGGTGAATCGCCAGAGACAGTGATGGTCACAAAAATGACTGTTTGGGGGAGGAGAGGTTCTGTTCACAATCTCTGAAGTTGCTGTCGGGAACGAGATGCTGTCCGGAACGAGATTCAATGGACCACCAGTACACCTACAGGAAACATTCAGTTGTACTGCAGGGGCCTACATGAGGGCATTCAAAGAGGTAGTTAGTCGGTGTTCCATGTAGTCATGAAGTGAAGGAGCGCTACTCTATGGAAGTGACCACAGGAAACAATCGGTCGTAGGGCATGGGCCTACATGAGGGCATTCAGAGAATTAGTGAGTCTCATGTAGTAGAGGAGAGCTGGCTTATTGAACAATAACCCCAGAACGGTAGGTTAGAAGAACTCACCTGAACACAAGATTGAACTATCCAAAATGATGATTCTGATGCCAGGTTCAACCTACAGTTGCTTCTACCTTGTGAGAAGTTATGATGATGTCAAGTTCAAATCTGACCGCAAGGAAATTCGTACTTAAATTGAAGAACGGTCTCGATTGCGAGGCAGATTTTTGCAGTGTTAAGAATGGGAAAGTTCCTCATGATACAGCATGGTGTAACTTACTTCGAAACCCTCTCTTCGATGATGTTCGGTTGGAAAGATATTCAACCCAGACGCCTTGGATAGGTTACGAAAAGCTGCTTAGTCATCTAGCCGTTTTCTTCCCCTCGTTCCTGACTTTGCAGTTCGCACCATTTCCTTCATCACGATCACAAATTTGATGCCTTTTCCATCTCTTTGATACCGTCTCAATTCATGGTGCTTCATGATGCGTCCAATTCATTCCCGCATTACTGGTCCTGTCTCTGCGATGATTCGTGATATGTCGCGTTTGAGGCATTTGTCGTGTCTGAGGGTTTTTTGGCAATTGAGTGATGCCTAAAATGTGGCTCTCCAGGCCGATCCCGTTGCATGTCAATTGGCTGTCAACCCAACAATTCATCATGACCATGGCGTTCTTAAGGCGAGCCAAACCACTCGGAGTCAGCACTGCCTCCGCCGCATGTCAATCATCACGAGATAACGGTTAGCTGGTGAACATGCCCATGCCATAAGATATCGCAAACTCAACCTCAGATGTTCTTTTCGTGACAATGCTTCAGTCCAGAGTCAATGGTGTTCCCAGGCACGAAGTATCGCAATGGCTATACAAGGCTTCGCGTTATACATCACCATAGCGAATGCGGTCCTTTGGGCATCTTCAAATGCTGCTAATGTCACCAGTGCTTCCAACAATACCATCATAATACACAAAGACGATCCGAACGTCTACTGCACGGAAACCCAATGGTATAATGTCTTGTTTTTCTACGCGAGCAATTAGTAGGTCCTCACCTTTTCTTCTTGGTCGGGCTGGCTAACACCTCCGAGCGCCATACATGCGGCGACAGTGCTTTCACTTCCTGGAGAAAGCGCCTGGGCGTCGGCCGCATATAAAGCATGCTGTCTCTTAGTACCATACGCTGGTGTACGACGAGGACTGAATGTCTTCATGAGAGCTAGCGCGTTAGCAAAGACCCCGCTTCAGATGGCCGTGCGAGCAAATGCTTTGTGCATGGTAGTCCGCTCCCAAGATTGGACTCCAATTGATGGCGACATAATCGAAGGATGCAATATCAAACCAGAGAGTCCTGAAGAGGATTGTAAGACCTCCGCTGAAGCTCCAGGCTCGGAGAAGAATACGCAAGTTGAAGTCCGCAGCATCCCGGAAGCTTCAGTCTCTGCGGATGCAGAGAACAGTATTGAAATACAGGACAATTCCACGGAAAGCACAAACTTAAACATCGAGCAAAAGGTACTATTAGAGGTTCGAGCACCATACGCACATTATGCTCCGAAGACAATATTAGGCAAGATCGGATCATTCATGCTTCAGTCGTACCGATTTCGTGCCATGCCTCTGCACCACCAGCTGGTTTACACAGACGACGTCCAGTTACATGGTCTATGTCAACTCCCACCTGGCTACACCCTCTGTTTCGTTCCTCCGCATATGTCTGTTCGGCCCCGTAGGAATCCAAATGGCGAACAGACATCTTCCCTTACTATCTCGTCCCATTTTTCCGCATTGCAGGTTCTTTGGTCGATCACCCAGACAGGTATCGGCTCTTATACTTTATATAAGTCGAGAGGATCGCAACTCGATATCTACGGGTACGCTGCGTTTGGTTTGACGGTTATTCCGTATGTTATTGCCAGCGTTATCAATTTACTGGCTAGCTTGGTGAGCAGGCAATACGACGATGTCTTTCTCGTTCATTCGAAGATTATGGATGAAGCTGTTGCTCGAGGTGGCTGGGTAGACGGAGTTGTTGGCACAGTGGATAGGATGGATAGTGACGACGAAAGCATTTGCGAGGACGACGAGCTCGGAAAGATAGGAAACATATCGGTGGTCTTCAAAAGGGATGGGAGTGCCACTGAGGATGGAAAATTCAAATGCACAGCGACATCTGCCGATGGTTCCTTGAACTACAACCTCGAACCCACAGCATCAGTTGATCTTTCCACACTTACCAAAGCCAAGAAGTTCCTAGGCTATATAAATAAAATATTCCTCGACCCAGCCGAAGCTGAAAAGAAGCTCTTAAAAAAGCGAAAAAAAGAAAAGAAAGATCCATCCCGCCACATCCTTACGATCCCCTCCCACGGACCCTTCACACGTCTACCATCCACGCACTCAGAACCCCTATTTCTCTTCCTCGCCACCACTCTCCTCATCGCTGCTGTTGCTGCTCCGTATATCATTATCTACATTTTAACCGGATGGAAAAAGCGGCAGGCCACGAGCAATCAAACGACCTTCACCCTCCATTGGCTGAGCGTGGGGCAATCGTCTGGGTTGACGATTGCGGAATTCGAAAGGCATACGGGGAGGGGGTATTGGGGATGGATATTGCTGTTTGCAGTTGTGTGTTACAGCGTAAGTAATACTTGCCGAAATATATATTATTACAACTATTCCTTGCCATGCACAGGTCCCCGTGTGGTAATATACATACGTTCTATGAATTGAGAGCTGACACCTGGACTTGTAGTGGTCTCCGATTGGTGGATTAATTGTCGTCGCACAGGAAATGTACGAGATTGGGAATTGCTCGTCGTTGTAACAGCAATCAATGCTAGTTCGAAATTAGGCAATAGACACTGGTTGTACGACCACAAGAATCAGCTTTGTGCATGTGGAGCTTCCCTTCAATGGAGCATCTGAAAAGTAGCGTCACAACTATGCGGTGATGTGCTGTAGCTATCATATTGATGTTCATAATTCATAGTAAACAGATTACACTAACACAAATAACCCCCAAACAGGCCCAAGAAATGAATGGCCGAAAAACAGCCGTGCCACCTCCTTTCACGCTTCTGATCGGGACAACGATTCCTCCTATCTTATGTTGAATATTAATATCAATCAGGCCGCTCAAAGACGAGCCGTCGCAATCCCACTCAATTCGCCCGGAGCATGGTACGTAGGAACCTTCATCTCCAGCGCCTTCCCACTATATCCCAAATCTTCAGCCACCAGCATAGCGCACTTCTCGCCGATGAGCAGAGCAGTTGAGACTAGCATTCCATTAGAATTAGAGGCGTCCTTTGCAGTGATTTCCGAGGTCCAAGAAGAAGAAAACTTACAAGTATTGCATCCGACATTATCCGGACAGATGGACAGATCCGCAACCTTGAGACCTTGGACGCCGTGCACGTTGAGACGTTCGTCGAGGACGCCATGCTTGACGATGGAGTTGCCGTTGCGGGGCGCCATGGAACATGTCTGTTTATTTATTTTCAGTATTATGGTGTGAAAGAGAGGAAATGATGAAGTGATGTGAGAGAGGGAGGGAACGGAACGTACACCCAATGAATGCCATGTCGTTTCGACGTGGCGTTTGACCCATTCCTCGACGTGCTCGATGTCTTTCTTGCTGTACTTGAGGTCTTCTTGTAGATGGCGCTTATTGCTATTGATGTAGGAGATCTTGGGGGGTTTGCCTTCTTCGACGGGCATTGTCCACTGTTTTTTTATTTTCCTATCAGTAAAGTGCTCTATTTCCGTCTTGGAAAGGGGCGAGTAAATGACTTACAGAGCCGTGCTGGATACCAGCAGTTACGTTGCCGGGGAGCGCATACGCATTGGTTGTTTGGAGATCCATATCCTTGGCTCGGGCGGGGGAGTCGAATGCGTAGAATGGATGCATGTTTTGGACTTCTCCTGCATAGGCATCCATGCGACGAGCAGTTTCACCTAGATGATGCTTTTAGCGATTGCGAGGAAAGAACAATGGATTAGGAGGGAGCAGTACGCGATTTGATGTAGCCCCAAACCATAGGCGCCATATCTCTCTCATCATTCATGAACCCTGCGTCGAAGTCCGGAGCTTCGTACGGATCAGGTGAGAGAATATGAGTTGAGCCGCGGGAGAACGGGTACTCGAGGAAATGGAACATGGTGAAGAAGTTTCCTGGTGGCCTGACGAATTCTAAGTTAACCTTTGCGAACATTAGGTTGTTAGAGGACGAGGACAAGGACTTACATCAACATGTGATCACCGAACCAGCCAGCAATAACCGAGTAATGCATCACCGGCTTATCGGGCTTATTCTTGAAATAGCTGTTCCATCCAGACCTGAAATGTGGAGTTGGCCAACTATCCATCTCTTTGAGTTCTTCCTCGGTTGGTCGGATCTTGACACCGGCATCGATGCCGTTGGTGGCGAGGGGCCCTGTTCCTTTGAGGTTCCATTCATCGAAGACTTTCTTTTGGACTTCTGGAACACCGCGTGCGAAGTCGTCGAAACTTTCAGTCCCGGGTTTCGCACGGTAGACTGGAGGGATTTAGTTTGATGAATATGAATATAAGAGGAGACAAAGGGATCTTACCCGAGAACGTCAAGTAATGGTCTTGGAAGTTGAGACCCACGCCCGGCAAGTCGACGATGGGCTTGACGCCTACTTTTCGTAACTTTTGTGGGTCACCAATGCCGCTGCGTTGCAAGATTAATGGGGACGATAACGTGCCACCGGATACAACGACTTGTTTTCGAGCACGGAAGATTCGAGGACGTTGCTTTGGACGTTAGCGACGACGGGCTTTGGGAAAAGAGTTGAGATGACTTACGTTGGGATGGAGGGGCTTGGTAGGAACAGTTTGCACTCCGACGCATCGTCCGTTCTCGATGATGACTTTGTCGACCTTGGTATTGCACATGAGGTGGAGATTGGAGTGTACGGCTCGGGTGGAGTGGATATAGGCGTGGGCTGAGTCGCTGCGTCGACCGGTCTGGTGAATCGAGGTTAATTGCTCATTCCGATAAGTGAAGGATAATACTCACATCTCGGTTGATCCATTTCAACCAATGCTCCGCACCACTGCCGTTGTTTTTAATGTAAGGGTATGGCGAAGTTGTTGGAGTGAGACTTACTGTGCTGTTACTAGGTCTTGCAGATCGTCGGTCGTAGGGATATCCTGAGACTCGGCGGCTCTCAAGAAATCGTGCGTGATAGGATATGTGTAGTTACCAAAGGAGACTTTGATAGGTCCATCAAAACCATGGATGTCCCTAGTATAGTCAGCTAGTTATCACGAAGCTAGCAATCTCTAGATGGGTGAACAAACCTGTTGTTGCACGCCCTCTGATATGTCTCATGTTTCTTCATCAACGGGATAAGTTCCTTCGTGCTCCATCCCTTCGCCTGGAAGTCATCGTAATCCGACGCAGACGCTCGAGTGTACATCATGAAGTTGATTGAGGAGCCTCCACCAAGAATATGTGCGCAGGGAACGACGGCCCTGCGACCACCGAGCCATTCTGAGGGTCGTGAATAGTAGAACGAGGCAGTTCTGCTGTCAAGCTTCATGTTCTTGGGGACTGGGCCCGTCAGATCACCGCACATATATACCACTGCATGGATCGTACGTACATATGCCTGGGCGGTAAACCCATGGGTCGTTGAGATTGCTTTCGCCTGCTTCGATGAGGAGGACTTGGAGATTGTGGTCGAGGTTTGCAAGTCTGGGTTTGGTCAGCGTTGGGCGTTCAGCGATCTTTCCGTCTCGACCCGTTCAGACATACCTCCCAGCTATCACACATCCAGTACTCCCCCCTCCGCAGACAATGATATCGAACTCATCTGGGATCGTCATGTTTGATGCTTCGCTGGACACTTGTATGGTGTAGTATCGATCTCAATCTCAATCTCAATCTCAAGCTTCGAAGCTCCCCAAACTGAAACACTTCGATATCAAGCGCCCATCCTGAGTTCCCTTCCCCTCATCCTCTTATATCCCACTCCCCGGATATACGGAAATCTCCTTCAAGGGTTGGTAGCACTGGCGATACTGCCGCTCTACGGATGATATGCCATTACGCAGACCGCAGCAGACATCTCATTGGTTTCCAACCAAAATCAGCGGCACCCCTCACTCCTTCGAACTGTAAACTCTGGATAATCAGACCATATCCAAAGCTCTTACCCCTCATCTTGTCACACCGGGAGCTGGTGCGGAGGCTGTGATTGATGGGCGAGTACGAGGATATACGTACACTCTCGAGCTTATGAGAGGGATCGAGCAAATAAGAAGCTCGATTGCAGCGTGGGGAACCTTGAGTATGCTATGCTATGCTTGGAGTCTTAGCAGAGATACTTTTGGGTTTACCCCGCAGTGTTGTTGGAGACGTGCATGTAGAAGAATTGAAACTGCAGCTAGGCATGGGGGAAAAGGTTTGACAAAGAGACGAGGTGCATGAGTTCAAGTTCTGAAGCTGGTCGAGAATACGTAGTCTGTGTGACTCCATAGAGGTGGCAGATCTGAGCTCTGTGAACTTTGAGAAAACTTCCTCGTGTCAATGAAATACTGTAGTGATATTTGCGATATCAAAACCAGACTCTACTCCACAAACCTCGCACTCCCTACCGTAAGCTAGCCAGCCGGCACATCTGCCATCAACCATGCGCCATCCGCCTCCCGATCGGCGAATTTGTGCAGGAGAAGGCATACATCCAGGATGTTTGTAATAGAGTAGAGTAGAGTAGGTAGACTGCGGGAATATTCGTAGATGAAGAAGAGGCTAGAGCGGAAGAATCAGTAGCGGAATGCGGGGTCAAGGCCGCTTTAGCCGGGATCCGATTCCACCACTCCCCGATGTGCTATTCCCATTCACTTGTTATATTGCACGAGCGGCGCCGTTGCGTCTGCATGAAGCGGGCAGGGATTTGTACGGAAATAACTTTGGTGTGGGGATTGGAGGGCTCGGGGGAGGTGCGTTTGGTGTTGCGGACGGAGGGGGTGAGCTGCAGGTGGGGCTTGGTAAGCAGATTTATATTTGGTGTATCAAGGGAGTTGGCAGTAGAGTAGGTGGAAGAGAGGTGCAGCATAATATTCTTGCGCAAAGCAATGATTGATTGATTGGACCCGTTCTTCCCAATACCGTAACCTGCTAACGTAGATGCACCCAAACAGACTCCTTAATGTACACAACCAGGTATCCAATTCATTATCCTACTCCCCATCCACTAGCCTAAATGCCTACATCGTGATACAAGCAGGATCTCAACCACATGCAGTGGAGGGTGCAACCTCAGTTCAAGAAACCCCCATCCATATCATCTGTTAGTTATTGAAGTCGAAGTTGGAGCCTCCTCAGGTCGGCTTTGAGTTGAGCAATCTTCTGGTCGATTTTACTGCACACTTCTTGGATATCGGGTTTCTTGTCTTCGTCGGCTTGCGGAAGATCTGAGGCTTCGTGAGCGAGATGATCGGGTGTGGAAGTGTCAGGGGTGGACTGAGGGGTTTGGCGGATGCTATCCTGCGAGGTGGTGGAGGTTATGTTCAACTCTGCTGGGGATTGCTCTAGCTGAGCAGTTGGGGTTGTGCTGGCTTCTGCTGTGGATTTCTCTAGCACGGCAGCGGAGGTCATGCTCAACTCTGCTGGGGATTGCTCCGTTGAGGCAGTTGAGTTTATGCTGGTTTCTGGTGTTGATTGCTCAAGCTGGGCAGTAGAGGTTGTGCTGGACTCCTCTGGGGATTGTTCTAATTGAGCTGTGGGAGTTGTGTTGGTTTCTGCTGTGAATTGCTCTAGCTGGGCAGTGGAGGTTGTGCTTGTTTCCGCTGTGAATTGCTCCTGCGGAGAAGACATTTTGATGGAAGGATGAAGTTTTTCTCGGATCAGGTTGCTGGCTGATATCAATGGTATGAGGTGGTTGTGGTCTGGCTTTTCGAAGTTGCGAAGCGTTGAATTCAACGTATCCAAAGTGTGAGATGAATTATGCGATATGGAGAAAGATACAACAAAAAGAGGAAACAGAGCATGTTTACAACGCGGTAGTTATCAACACGAGCGGTTGTCTAAGTGAATGAGATACAAGAGAGCTCCAGAACTCGGACCAATCCTATTTATGGTAGCAATCGAGGAACAGTTTCGAAGCGAGTGCTTAATTTCTTTGGTGAATTAAAATCAAAGCAAGTGGCTACCATCACCTGGGTAACTTCCATGAGTATTCTTGTGTATTCGTGGTTGAGACGATTATATACCAATTTCCTATACTTCCTTCCCATATATAAGTTAAACAACATTCTACTCCCCAACTAGACTCTCAAGGGACACAAGCCACATATACTCCACAAACTCATCTCATCCATCTCCCGTCTGCTCTTCCCCGCCCTCATTCCCCTTCCCCTTCTCAGTCTCCACCTCCCCCTCCAAAATCCTAACCTTCTTCTTCCCTCCCCCTTTCTTCGCCCTCGCACCCCTCCTCCTTCTCCTCCTCCTCACCCTCCTCCTCCCCTTCCTCTTCCTCCTCTCCCACCTCCTCTGAAAAACATACATATATCCCAACACCGCCAAAACAGTCATCCCAATCACACACCCCACCACAATCCCCACCACCGGATTAGTCTGGCTATTCGCCGACGGGTGCGTGTCAACTGTGTAGGAAGTAACATTATCATTATCCGGATTCGAAGATGATGAAGATGTGATGAGTTCGATGTAGGAGGTATATGTTCTAGTAGGGGCAGAGACGATGATGGTTATGAATTGCTCGTGAATAAGGTGGGGTGGAGTAGTAGGTATATGAGTGGAGGGGGTCAATGTGGATGAGGCACTGGAGAAGATGGAAAGAAATATTAAAGGCGCCATGACTAGCGCGAGAAGCTGCGCAGAAGTTCACTCCGTGAACCATACAACCACACTGCGTCTACAAAGCAGAAATGAAACTGATGCTGAGGCGATTGGAGTTGAATCCTACGAGGAATGAGCGACATTTTAAAATACCATGAAGCACTCTCATGAAGGAAAGCGTTCGCGAACAAGGCTTTTAGACAATTATTGGTTAGGAAAGAATGAGGATTTGCTTGTGAACGTGGCGCATTGGGTTGAAGTGAGGTTGTACGGGCTCCGATGAAGGGTGGGTATTCGTTGGCATCAGTCCATATAGCCGAAATGGCCATGCCAACTCTTGTATCTGAGGAGAATGCATTGGTAGCTAGAGGACCGCATGCGCAATCCATTCGTCAAGAAATATCCAAGATTTTGGCTTCATTTGTTAGTTATTTGGATATTCGAAACGAGGAATTCTATGGAGCTTCCATTAAGTCACCTCCTTCTTTCGCGGGGCTTCCATACATAATGTTCAAAATCTGATAGGATTTCCAGTTCCTGTTCCTAGACGCCTACTCTAATGGCTCCATAACCTCAAAGAAAATGATTCGCCCGCTATCCATACTTCCACCGCAAATTGACCCTAACTCCTAATTCTTCAGACTCATCCTGCTACGTAGGCCAGCCTACGCGGACTCCGACAAATCTTTGGAAAATTTCTCGTAACCCTTATACGCAGTGATAGTTGCATGAGGATCTGACCCAAAAACTTTGGCGAGTCCAGCACAAGCCTCCCTGAAAACTTTTTTGGCCTCTTCTGGACGATTGCCCAGAAGATGCATCACTTCCGCAAGATGTGCCTTAGCTCTGACCGTTTCCGGGTGTAGATCACCCATGTTTCCCTCATAAGCACGTGAGACATGTCGATATAAACCAGCTGCTTCTGTTAAGCTTAATGCGTCGCCCCTCTCGCGTTTCGCAGCTGCCATGTGTGAAAGGCATTGAAGCGTCCAATGATGTTGAGAACCGAAAATGCGTGTCAGTCCTTCAAGAGCCCTTCCGTGCAACGCGTCAATGGTATCCAGAATTTCTTCTCTCCCATTGCCGAGGGGGAGTTGGCCTCGAAGTATCTCACCCTTGACTGTAAGACTGTTGAGATAGTCAGGGTGAGATTCGCCAAGGACCCTTTTCCTCCCCTTCAATGCGAGGTCGATCTCATGCAGAGCTCCGCTGTGTTGACCCAAGCCAGCGAGTATAATAGCTTGAAGATGCAGACTACTCAGCTGCTCAGGATGGAAGTCGTCCGCCTCGAACGTTCCATTGGTATGAATCTGAGTTCTGTCGACCAAGACTTGTGAGCTAAGGTTCTGGGCAGCTTGATATCCTTCTTTTAATCTTAGACATTCGGCGATCTGATATCGGCTTGTTAATGTATCAGGATGCTGATCGCAGTCCAACCAGGGACCTTGTTCTCGAGAGGCAAGAATGGAACGATTCATAGTCAGTGCCTCCTCGTACCGCCCCTGAGCCAGAAGCACCAGAGCTATGTTGCTTCTACAGGTCAATACAAGAGGGTGAGAATCGGAGAGGTGTGCAGATAGTCCATTGGCAGCATTGGTGAGAAGGTCTTCAACTTCATTAAAGTCATGCAAAGAAACTGCCTTTGAAAGCATTATCCTTGCTTTAATAGTCTTGATGTACTGAGTCTGTGGATGATCATCACCCTGTGATACTTGGCTACCACGTATTGCACCTTCCACAAATCGAAGAGCATCATTGAATCTACCAGACTTGTGCAGAACACTTGCAAGATGTTGGCAGCTTATCAAAGTGTCTGGATGGTTCGTTCCAAGGAAGGTGGCCCGTTTTCTGAATACGGTAGAGAACTCGATCTCAGCTGCCTGGTAATTTCCCGCTATCATAAGAGCCATGCCGTAATCGTCGATGCTGACACACAAGTCATGGTCGGGCACACGCATAAGTTCTTGAGTGTGGCGAATTCGTCGGAAAAGGTCGACAACATCTGACTTGTTGGTACCTTCGGACAGGTACAGTATTCCCTCAATACGTTTCTTCCATAGTTCCTCTGGTTGATCTTCAGCATATGTTTGCAACGCGTCTCTGAGTTCCCCGTACTTGGCCAATATATCCAGTAATGAAAGATGATTTTGCACGATATCGAGGTGCTCATGCGGTATAGCCTCCGGTAGTGTATTGACAGCAGCTGTGGCCATCTGCAGTGCTTCGTTGTAGAGACCTATGCGGATTAGGTACTTGGACTCCTTGTTATACACTGAGGCCACTGAGATCCGGACAGCGTCGCTACTTTTACTTCCATCTTTCAAGAAGTGCTCAAAGCAACCTTTCCACCATCCTCTATCGTCAGAATCAGGCTCAGGATAATGCGTCCCGAAGGCCACGACGGCTTGGTTGTACCATTCAACTTCTTGCTCGATATCTTCTTGATCCGTCACAGGTCGCTCACCTGTAATCATTTTCTTTAGAGAGAGATAGACGAGGGGGTGCACACTATAGGTTCCTTCAAAATCACTCTCTGTGACAAGAAAGTGCCCTTTTAATATGCACAAAACAACGATTAGATCAAGTGGATCGACTAATGATGTAATGACTGATCGAGGTACTAGGCTGCCACCCAGATAGTACAAATGATGCAGAACTCGCGCGGCGGAAGGATAATTCTTGCGAAACTTCCGAATATTGATGACACCATTCCCTATGACAGACTCCTCTTCAGAAACCGTGAACAATGGATCGAGAGAGCTTAGCAGACGTAGCTTGAATTGATCGTTCGTCTTGTAAATTGAAATGAACTGGGATAGTTTCATCGACGTATCATTAAGGAGGTTTGATATTTGTATGATTGCTCTGGGTAAGCAGCCCACGAAGAGGACGATCTCGCGGAGCTGTTCATCTGTCGACAATTCGAAGAGATCAACCGTCAATCTGTCTCTCAGTAGGCACATTGATGGTTCTAGCTCCAATCCGCCGACTTCGAATATATTATGCGGTCCACTGAGAAGACACCCAGTCGCCTTGCTTCGGGTGATCAATATTATTGCTCCTTCAAAGCGCTGTAATCTATCCAGCAGCCGACCGTGTTCGCTAGCCTTCAGTAAAAGATCGAAATGTTCTCCCGCATCGACAATCAACAAGCTTGCGGGATCTCGGCCCGGCCGAAGCCATTCTTCGAGTGGTTCGTCGTCGTCAGCAGATGCTCTGAGCAAGTTTTCTGGTCCGAACCAGTAAATAGATGCGGATGAGGTCTCTCGTATGTAGTAGATGAGTTCGGTTATGAGCTCAGTTTTACTATTTCACTTAGCATCCCCATCGTTTTCATTGTGGGCGGAGACGTACCCAATTCCCCCGAGTCCTACAACAGCCAATCTGCTCTTTTGGTCGGGTTTCCAGAGGCTAAGAAGCTTTGAGAGGGTAGAAGTTCGTCCAACAAAGTTGGGATTCCGACAAGGTAGGAATTTGAACTCAGACTCTCGTGGGGTGGTCTCGACGGCTGCGCCTACAGATCTCTCAAGCGCTTTCTCGACAGCCTCTCTCACCGACTGCTCAATGATGGTGTTTATTTCTCGAGTATCCGCAATCGCATCTTTCGCCGTATCCTGTAACTTTACCGAGAGGTTCTCCACTGCATCGTCAAGGGATTTGTTCAAATGTTGGCTGATATGTTCAGAAAGTTTGGTAAGGACGTATGGGTCCGCATCAGGCATCTTCGCGGAGATGAATGGGCAGTCAACGGGCAGACTCATCACTTGAGAAGGAAGCGAAGCAAGCAGAACGGAAGGGAAGGTATATGAAGTGGAGTCCGACTGGCATCTGAAGAGGTTGGATATAGCTTGCTTCGATATGCCACTGGACACAGCTATATAGAATGGGAATGAAGATTTGGGTTTTCGTCAGAACGCAAAGAACCTACATCTCATACAATCCGTCGAAACGCAAAATGCTGCCATGTCACTTGCAGTCTTTTCCAAGGCCGCAGCAAGTAATGGCCCCCCAGCTCCACCACACTTATGTGTCTTCACGTTAGCCTGTCAAATAATTTTCGATCCAACCCAATCGATGCCAGTCCTCTTCCCAAAGATCGAAGTCCTCGAGGTTTGAGACCGAGCTGAATATCATGGTGAATAGCGGTTGGAGAGGATAGAAACATTGTACGCCCAGTAACTCGTGTGAGCTTGTTGCAATTGCGGATTTGGACGACGCATCATTCTTAGCATTAGCAACGTGCACCTTGCTGATGCGCGAATATAAAAGGTATATCAGGAGTTTGCTGAGACAATGATATGTTTTAAAGATCAATTTTGGACCAAATACACGTCGTCGAGTTGTAGAACAATATTCTGAGGTGAGCTGGCAGCAAGGTCAACCTAATTGAACAAGCTCGGCAAGGTGACGGAAGAGCTTGGAGCTTCTATGGAAAAGAATTATAGTCTCACACCTCGCTGATTTTACGGAATAATAGCCTTCGTTAAGCGAAATACGCTAAGATAATGATAAGCAAAAAAAAAGTCTCGTCTAGAGCAAATGGCAATCGTCGAGGGACATCAATCCTTCTAAATTCTCCATTCCCGTATTGCGATCCCCATTACCACTCATTACAAACGGCGCAATGGGTAAAAAGAGAGTTGGGGCATTGGAGAAGGTCGATGCGGATCTGTAAGCATTATGGTGTACCCACTTCACGTCGGCTGTTCCTAATTTTTGCAGTCCCAATTTACAGTACAAGATTCGAAGAGATCCAAAGTTAGTAGGCTTCTATCCCCCTTCGCAATGCGGCAGCTCTTTATTGACCATTTATTCTAGATCATATAGTGAAGACTTCCTCAATCAGTATGGCCAATATCAATCGCAAAGAGACATTTTCATGTCATCCCCAACCACCGCGACATCGACCGGTATCATATCGTTTCGCGACCTCATCGACTTTGTTGCGCACGTTGCAGACTGCTTCCCCGAGGATACTGCAGAATTTCCCGAAGATTTGAAGACAATCCTCACCTTACATCATGCCGAACTCGAGAGTGAACTGCGCGAGAAGATCGTAGGTAGCTTGGTTCTCTTACGACGAAAAGAGATCATCGATTCAGCCAATCTCCTCAATACTTTATTCCCTATACTGGTAGCCACACCAAGCAAGACACTGCGAACACTTCTCTTTCAGAAGATATTATCAGATTTACGAACCTCAAATTCAAAGAGTATTAACCACCGTTTGAACCGAACTATGCAAACAGCGCTTTTCAATCTACTCACATCTGATCGTACTTCTTCGAAAGGAATTTGGGCGGTTAAAATTACAAGAGAACTGTGGAAACGACAGATATGGACAGACGCGAAAGCCGTCGAAATCATGAAGGAGGCTAGTTTAGCTGATGATGAGAAAGTCATTGGGGGTGGAGTGCGGTTCTTCCTTGGTGGAGACAAGGAGAGGGAAGAGCTGGAGGACGAGAGTAGTGATGAGGAGGCTATTGACATTGGCAAGTTGAAGCATCAAATCGGCATCAATAAAAAGTCAAGAAAGAAGGCAAAGACACTGGAAAAGGCAGTTGACAAGGTTCGGAGAAACGAAAAGAAGAAGAACCAGCCACATCCTCTCAATTTCTCGGCTCTGCATCTCTTGCACGACCCCCAAGGATTCGCAGAAACACTCTTTTCGAAGCATCTCCAGAACTCCAAGTCAAAGCTCAATCTTGAGCAAAAACTTATTGTTCTACAACTGGTCTCCCGTTTGGTTGGACTGCATAAGCTGACCGTTATCTCGTTGTATTCGTATTTCACCAAATATCTGACGCCGCGACAGCCATCGGTCACAACCTTCCTCGCATGTCTTGCCCAGGCAACGCATAACCTTGTACCTCCGGATGCATTAGAGCCCTTGGTGCAGAAGATTGCGAATGAATTCGTATCAGAAGCATCGGCATCGGAAGTAGCTGCTGCTGGGCTGAATGCTATCCGTGAGATATGCGTCCGCCAGCCTTTAGCAATGAACGATACCCTTCTTCAAGACTTAGTGATGTACAGGAAAAGTAAAGACAAAGGCACCATGATGGCTGCTAAGGGTCTGCTATCATTGTATCGCGAAGTCGGTGCTGATTTACTTAAAAAGAGGGATAGGGGCAAGACTGCAACAATGGGCTTGAAGAGCGGGAGTATCAAGGAGAGACGCTTTGGAGAGGAGGAAGCGGGCGGAATCGAGGGTTTGGAATTGCTTGAGCAGTGGAAGGACGAAGAGAGGAAACGAAAACGTGTCGAGAGGGGCTTGCCCGAGGAAGTTGGCTCCGACGAAGAAGAAGATGACGAAGATGAGTGGGGTGCGTGGGATGTGCAATCTGATGCAAGTAGCGATTCGGGTGGCTGGATCAATGTTGAAAGTGATGCCGAGATTGAGATCAGTGATAGTGAAGACGAAAAGCCTGCTGCAAAGAAGGCAAAACTCGAAGTCAAGGCTGATAATGAGGCAGTGGACAAGGAACAGGAAGAGGCAGATAAAGTCCTGGAGAAGAAGATCTCGACGCTCGCAACGACCAAAATTTTGACACCGGCTGATCTCGCGAAGCTTCAAGAACTTCGTTTGGAGGCGAGTCTGAACAAAGCAATGGGTCCCAAGTCACAGTCACAGCGGCTGAAAGAGCTTGCTGCTCGTCATGCAGATGATCCGTTGACGGCTGATCAAATTGAAGGATTTTCTAAATTACGAAAGAGTACTAAGGAGGAGATGATAGCCTTGGCGAGGGAAGGAAAGGGGGATCGCAGTGAACACAAGTCAACGAAAGCACTAAGACGTCAGAAGAAGGATGCAGAAGGAAAGAGTACCACCAACAAGGAGAAGGCAAGGAAGAAGAACTTCATGATGACATTAGGGAAGGCGAAGGTCAAGCAGAAGAGAAGTTTGCAACATACCAGGAGAGTCTTGAAGGGTCACATCGAGCGGAGCAAACGTGGCGGAAAGAGAGGAAATATTGGTAATTAATTTTTAGACTATAGAGTCGACAAACCCTGGAATAGACATCCGATTGCATTGCATCACTGCCTTCTTTCTTTCTCCTTATTTTTCAAACTTCGGGTATGTTAAGGTACAATAGACCTTTTCATAAGGTTTACATGTCTTGGATACCGTAGCTGGACTGCAGCAGGAAAGTACAGCACACATGCTTCAATAGGCAGTTGCATATGTCCTCAAATGATCTCGCACACTTACTCAACCTAGTCATTCATCTTCAACCAAGGCTGTGCAATATTTTATCAGATATTTATATCACTGTAAACAGTCGTCAAGCTGTCTCAAAAATAGCTAACATTCATTCCTATCCTTCTCTTATACCATGTCAGGCATTCTCCCCCCCCCTTTCTCATCTTCTTCATCTTCCTCCGCCGAAGTTTTATCAGCTCTCAAGCATTCAGCGCCGAGAGGAATCGGACCCTCAGTGTACTGCAGAAATAATTCGAAGGAGTCATTCAACTCGGACCATAAATCCAGTGGTCAGCCGGTCATCGATCCTGACGGTCCCTTGCCTTCGAGTTGTGTTATACCGGGCCTTCAGAAGCACCAGGAGTTTCATCAGCAGCTTCCGATTGATCTCGGAGGATCGGGAATGGGTGGCTTAGGTTATGGGATCAATGGCGTGTCCCAACTACGGCTGCACGGTGATATATCCGACTATGATCGTTACAGGGGTTACTGGGTGGTTGGCATGCCATCTGTCGACTTACAGAATCATACGGAAGACGAGAAACTGGAGAATAGAGGAGGAATCGGCGAGGCTGGTGAGACAGCGGAAATAGTGCAGTCAGATGAAACAAGACATACGACTCGGACTGGTGGACCACAGATAACTCCGGATCGAGCGCAAGGAGATGAAGCAGTGACGCCGGCCGAGAGAACACTGAAGGTATTCTCAGATACCACCACAAACTCTGACAGAGTCAAGACCCCGGATCATCCTGTAGGCCACCTTCAAGCTGCCAATCTGGATACATATACTATGGAATCATCAGACAAAGATAGTGACTCTGTTCCGAACGAAGCGAGCAAATACATCCATCACGGCATACGGACGGATGCATGTTCTAGCATATTCGCTGGGTATATACTAAGAGAGAATGCTCGGAAGAGGCACGTTGGCCACTCCGTAGGCCACCTTCAAGCTGCCAATCTCGATTTTGCAGACACTATGGAACCATCAGACAAAGATAGTAGTTCTGATGCCAACGAAACGAGCAAATATATCCATCGCGGCATACAGACAGATACATGCTCTAGCATATTCGCTGGATATATACTAAGAGAGAATGCTCGGAAGAGGCACATTGGTTGCGGATCGGGATCGAATCGAGAGATATGAATGGACAAAGGAGGCTTTCGTTTACTTTTGTAAAGACGCATTTTTTTGGTATCCGGGACATGAGATATTGGATATTATTAGGGATGACCTTGGATGATGAAATAAGGAGGCTGTGTCGACGGAGTAGGGGTAGGGAAAGGAGATGAGGCACAGCGAGGTATTGTTTGATGTCGTGTAAGATAAAGGGTAGATGATCCGCTTGGATTAGAGCGATGAAGCCATTTGAATATCTGTGAACGTGGCGCTCGAAAAGATACCGGATATCGAGCGGACCATGTATGAGATTGGGCCGAAGCCTTGACATCGACCTATGGTCTCCTCCATCTACCAGTTAGTTAAGTGCTGAGCGCGTGTGAGATGGCTTGCCTTTACCCTTCGTAAAAATGTCCAACTTTACAGTTGAGAGGCAAGAGTTCCCAATCTTCAACCAAGTACTAACTCTATAGTGTCAAGTTTACTCTCGTCCCACATCTTCTTTTCCACATATCCACATCCTTTCCGATAAGCTACACCATGAACCCATGAAATCCAGAGAACTCCATACAATTCCCTATCGACATCTCCTTCGTTATACGAAATTAACGAATCAAAGTATACATTACCCCACTTGCGTTGACAGATGGCTACAAGCTCGACTTTGGACAGTTTGGAGTTGAGTCTAAAACCGGGTTCTTCATATTTTAAATCCTCATGCAGACCGATGATCCGGGAAGCGCTCTTGGTAACGGAGCAAGAACGTTGGAATATCGACGCTTCTTTCTCACTAGGAAGTTGAAGCCATCCACATACTATGCCCGAATCATTCAATAAGATAACATGCATGTCCATGGACGTGTCACTAGTTTCAACCCCACAGGTTGTTCGAGCGTGGAACCATCCTCTTTGGGTTTTGCATGATATGTACTGATGTTGCTGGGGATTGCATAGCTGCGTATCCGTGTTGCGCTGGGGTATGTGAAAAGGCCGCAAGAAGTATTTGTTGCCCAAGGCGGGGTGTCGGTAGACCTTTTTACAGGTACTCCTTCTTAGAGTTGCCATCCAGTCTTCAGGAAACTGGTCCGAGCTATCCTCCTGAAAATGCCTGCCTGCGTTAAACTCCTCCGTGATCCATCCTTGATCGAGATACTTAAGACTGCTTCCACGCTCGTCTCGTGGAAACAAAAATGATTGAATAGGCCGCTTGCTACTTGAATTAGGAGTTTCGTGGCTGAACCATTTAGTAATTGGTGTTGTAATCATTTTCTTTCGGTTTATTACGCTGATTAGGTATCCATAGCCTTGGTAATACGTCTTTGGAGGAATTTTGGGCAGTTCGAAATCCTCCTCTTCTCTAAGAATTTCCAATGCGTTGCTCGTCCAACCAATCCAAGACCAAGAAGGTAGTACTGCCCCTGGAAGAGAAGATTGGGACTTGCCTGAGAGCGTTCGCTGTTTGAGGATTGTGTCGATGACACCGTGCCTATTGAGAGAATTTGCCCAAAATTCGCAATTCCACATCAAGGCGGCATCAAACCATGCTTCCGGAAGGCCACAGAGAAATCCTCCTTCAAATTTGTGGCTGAGAATATTGAGAAGACCAGTTATTCCAGGCAGAGCGTCCTCTGGGTGAGTGAATTCCCGTGCGTGGTATTCATTCATCAAACCATTCAGCTCCTTGAAATCCGGCTTTCCGTTGATTATATTAGTGATCTGGGAGTATTCTAACGTTCGATTGTTAGAGTCTTTCTCTGTCACGGAAACATCTTCGTGCCACTCTGCACAAGAGCAGCTCCAGTGAATCTGTTTTTTCCCGAAAATAAGTCGCCTTTGAGAGAGCAAATACTCCTGATATGTCCAGCCTCGCTGAAAATATTCGGAGCTACCAGTGAGCCGATGGCCACTTAGAGATGGCAGATCCCGAACAATTATTGTCATATTATCCAACCACGGAAAGACATTTGGTAAATCTCGCGGCTCGCTGGGACCCCTTGATGCTCCTTGAATACCATGTAATCCAGTCCAGGCATCGCCGTCTGATGCCACAATCGTCACTTTTGCGCAAGCATAGATCGACCCCATCAGTTGAAGTTGTTCTGTAAGATGCTCTCTATCGTCAGAGATCAGGCATATCGAGTCGACCCAGAGATAACGCTCACCCATTGACCGAACAACATGCATAGCATGACTGATGGTATAGGGGATGTTGTCCGCGTACACAGAAAGTCCTCCTGGAACAGTGATATGCTCAAAGCTGGATCGTTGTGTCCTGAAGCTATGCCGAGTGCCCCATCTATAGCTTAATGCGAAGTACTCGAGCCCTTCCTTACCAGCAATCAGACAATCCAATTCTGTATCAATAAGGTAGGCTGGAAAACAAGGAGGGCTATTCAACATATTGAGGCATCTTGATCCATGCTTCTCGGTACAAGTGCGCATCCATTGTTGAGCAAGTTTAAGATCTATCCACTTCGGGTCAAATCTGTGCTTGAGGAAGCCTGGTTGGCCATCAACCGGGTATCTGCATATCAACAATTCTCGAGGAGACAATCGTGTCGTACGCCCCTTGTAATCAAGAAATTCAATCTTTGGTAGAGTTCCGCGTTCCCGATACCAGTAAGTAGAGTGTTGACCTAGGGAGCTTTCAAAGTTTGTGACACCTGCCTCTATAAGCTTATAGATTTCTTCGTGGAAAGACTTATAAAGCCAGGTGAAAAGAGCGTGGTGTAGTGTGCAAGGTGTCTCAAAAGCTGGTCGTCCAATATCAAGCTGGAAACGCGAGCTCTCCTGGATGAATAGGTTTCTTATACGACTGCAGTAATAGCAAGGTCCTTCACCAGGGAAAGACTGTGGATCGCAGAGACTGTATATTCCGTCCGCTGTAGAGTTATCCATGATGATAGAATAAAGCTTAGTAGAATCTGTGTTTTTGTAACTATTGTCGATTGAAGTGCTGTAGCTGAAGATAAATCAATTTATGTAATCTCGATGTAACTTACCCCGCTCTTATATCTTGTATATAAGTGCTTTATAGATACCTCATTCGCATTCATTGCTGCGCTCCTCGTCTATCTCTCATCAGCGAAGTGTACAATAGATATGTTTTATATCCAGCCGGATAATCCTTACCGCGGGAGGCCTCGCCTAAACTTAATTGGTCGATTTACATAAGTTTACCAATTTACCCCGCTAACTGTAGGCAACTCCAGGCAACATCTCTAGTCTCTATTGCTATTATAGTCTCTAGAGTACGAACTAAAGTACATCCACTAACTTCGCTCATGAAATATAATTCTTTACTTTCCCCAATTTTGTCGATGTTTTCTTTTTGATACATTTCTTCATCACTTGCTTGCTTTCAAACCTTCTTATCAATCCAACTTCATAATGTCATCCTTCGATTTCACCTCGAACCCAGTCTTTGGATTGACCTTCAAAGAGCACGATGCCCGCAAGATGAGACATGTCCTCAGGCATTACGAGAGATTGCCTGCCAATGGAGGGGACCGAATCGCGTTATTCTTAGTCATGGTTACTCTGGAAGCCGATCTCGAGGAGGAGGAGGTCCATGCTGTGAAAGAGTGGTTAAAGAATGGAGGCGATCTTCCCGCGCGGCCACAGCGTCAAATCGAAGAGGATCCCGTGATTGAGCCGATTGTACAATCCGCATCCATGACTTCTTCAAGGACCACAACATCCGAGAGCAGCGAGGATACTCACTCGGAAAGGAACGTAGGCGAGACAGCACACGATGACACGGATAGCGAAGGAGAAGACAATGACTCTGTTCACATGATGGGAACGCACATGGACGTAGATTCTAGACACAGAAACTCTACTGCAGACCATCACTTCGACGCTTCTTTGCAACACCCAAATAACGAGTTTGCCAGCTCCCATGAGTCTGAACAGCCAACCGAGAGTGGAGTTGAGTGCAATATTTGTATGGAATCTTACCCCAAATCGCAGGTCTATTTCAATATTACCAGGTCTTGCGATCACAAGGACTCGAGCACTTGTCGCGAGTGCTTGGAAACCTCTATCAAAACTGTCTTCGAGAATGGTGTGCTTGATTGCATTCAATGTCCTTGGTGCGCGGCAACACTCACTTTCAATGAAATCAAGATACATACATCAAGGGCAACCTTTGAACGGCAAGTCTTTCTTGGTACAGTCTTCACGCATCCCACCTTTTACTAACTATTATTAGCTATCAATATCTCCGGGAAAACGCTTCCAGACCAGCAAATTTCATACTATGTCTAGGTCCAAACTGTGGCGGAGGACAAATTCACGATAGCGAAAATCCGATGATGACCTGCGAGCGCTGCAGCTTCACAACCTGCGTTTATCACAAATTACCTTGGCATGCCGGACGATCCTGCGCAGAGTTCGACACCGAGGACGAACAGATCGAGCGACTAGAGCAGGCTGAAGCTACTGCCAAGCTTCTCGCGCAAAACTCGCAAATCTGTCCCCAGTGCCAACAATGTGTCGTAAGGGACGATGGCTGTGATCACATGCAATGTACGTATTCCCGCATACTCCCATTTCCTGATTCCCTTTCACTACTGACTCTTTACCAAGGCCGCTGCGGAAAAGCCTGGTGTTACCAATGCTCTGTCGACTGGGAGAACATTATTCGGATGGGCAATAAGGCTCATACTCGAACGTGTCCGAACCACCCTGATCACTTCCGTCTTCGAAAAGACCAGATCGCTGCTCGACAAACACAGTTGACGCAACTTGTGCATGGGGGACCAGTGAACGAGGTATTGGAGCAGGCGAGAGCTGCGAGGAATCAGGAGAGGAGAGTTAGCATGAGACCACTGGCTGCGGCGGCTGCAGAGGCGCGGATGAAGGAGCAAAGTTCAGGAGGTGCAGGGGAGGCAAAGGCGTTGTTGAAGAGGAAAAGAGCTAATCTGAAGCCAGCTTGGGAGGAGAACTGATGAGGGGATTGCTTTCTTATTGGTCTTTAGGAGTATTGGGGATACTTTTGCACGGAGTTAGAAATACCCAGGTCGGATAACAAGGGGTGAGGTTTTTAATAGGAGCGGGTTTCAGGGCGGTGTTAAACTCTAGGATAGCAAGTATCACGGAAGGGTCACATCGATACGGCTCATATGTACATACATCGGCAACGTGATGGCCCGAATATCGAAGTTCAGAGATATAATACATTCATGCTTGGTAGTCGACCTTTTGGTAGGTTGAACGAGTTTCTATAATTTTATGACGTAAGGTTGCATGATTTTGTTTAAAAACGATGACACGCTTTTTGGATGGATTGAAAGTGGAGAGTATTGTTATATAAAGCAGCTTGTAAGTGTTTTTGACAGATGTTGATCTTGATATTAACATTGAGTTTTAACCCAACTCATCAACCAAGCTATATAAGATCCGTATTACTCTATCAACACAAGCACAATGTCTCCCCAAGCATCAAACCCCTCAAAAGCCATCCTCATCAGCGGCGGCGCCCGTGGAATCGGCCGCTGTCTCTGCCGCACCTTCCTCGAAAACGGGCACCGTGTCTTCATCCTCGACATCGACGAAACCGAACTCACCCACACCACCACCGTGCACCTCAAAGCGCACTCCTCGCGTCTCGCATCCAGTCTCTGCGACCTCCGCAACACAGACGATATCCGCTCCAAGGTAAAGCAAGCCGCTGACTTTTTCGGCGGCCGCATCGATGTCCTGATTAATAATGGCGGCATCGCTCATCCGTACTGGAAAGATGGGAAGACGATGGAAGATCCGGATACGCTTGAGCAATGGCAGGCGTATATTGAGACTAACCTTACTGCTCCTTTCGCCGTAAGCCAGGCTTGTCTACCGTATATGAAAGCCGCCTCCGACTCCGCAGCGCAAGCCGCAGCGCTAGAGGACTCAAATGCAGGACCCTGCATAATCCACATCGGGTCTTTCCGGTCCCAGCAAAGCGATCCGAATCAAGATGGGTATGCGTCTGCGAAAGCGGGACTAATGGGACTGATGCATTCGATGGCGATTAGTTGCGCGCCGTTGGGGATCAGGGTTAATCTGGTGGCGCCGGGACGCATCAAGGTGGCGCATGAGTGTAAAGAGGGAGATGAGAAGGGGAGAGAGTGGAGAGATACGGTGGAGGAGGGGGATGTAAGTTTGCATGCTACGAATAGACCGGGGCGGCCGGAGGATATTGTGCACGCGGCGGAGTACTTTATCGGGGCGGGGTTTGTGACGGGGCAGGCGTTGGTGGTGGATGGGGGGGTGACGAAGATGAAGAGTAGTTGAGGAAGGGGGGGGATTTGGTAGGTGTTTAAAATAAAATGCATGAAAGGTCATTTCGGTCGCTTTACGGTCATGGAAAGTATTTAGGAGATACAAATTGTGGATGTGAATTATGAAACTAAATTTAGGTGGACACTTATGTTGCTCGTGTATTTGCTGGTAATTATGGGGGATTTGTAAAGTACCAATTGATCAATGGAGAGAGTGACTACTTCTATGTGCACCAATACCGTTAAGTTCTTCGTGTTGGTATGCATACATAGTAAAAGGTATTACAGTCCAAGATTTGGGGACATCGTGTTTGCCGACACGCCCCCTAATCTCAACGGACAACAGGTCTATGATTAGCATATTAGTATATTCGAATTACAGTTTGGCTTCACAACAGCATGGAGAACGCGTCAAGTAGTACGAACCAATTAAAATAGCTGGCCTATGAGCTAACCAACTGGATGTTGTTCTGTAAAATAATAATTCATATTCATAATTCAAGTGTACTTTTATTGTTGGTAAAACATCCAGATGGATAAAACCAAGAGCTGATTCTCTGAAACTCTGAAACGCCAAAAATGTAGAGATAGTTCTCTGATAATGCGGAATGCCAGATTCCTTTTTTAGACAAACTCCCCGGCTAAACAACCTCAACCCCAGCACTCCCACGACCTCTCACCATACATACCCCTCAGCTAACCTCTTTCCTCCCCGACCAAGAGATGTCAGTCATAGTAACCAATGCATAAATCCTCAAAAGTCCATGCGCATACCCAAACAACATCCCCGGCACAACCCAGCACACATCCTCCGAATTCCTACGCAAATAAGACCACGGCTTCAACAGCTTCGAGATGACCAGCAAACACAGCAACCCAACGTACACCTCCCCTGTAGCAAACCCAGATTTGTACAAACAGAGAAAAAGCATCGGCTCGTAAAGAATCGAAATATTGAAAAGCAGAGACACGAACATCGCATACGAAGTCCAAGGATGTCGCTCCCAGCAGACACAATCAACTAACATGGATCTGAGATTACTGCGCCAAGTAGTGCGAGCCCATCGGAGTAGCTGGCCTGCGAATTTGCCCCATCCGCCTTGGACGCCGAGCGCTGACTCAATGCAGGCTTCGGGTCTATTGTGGAAGACTGTTTTCCAGCCATGGTTGACCATATAGCGCGTGATGAAATTATCATCATCGACGTTCATCGGGCCGCGACCCATGAATGTCTCTGAGAGGAACGAGTCTTGGAATTTCTTGTTTTGCACGATAGATGTTCTGATGAGGCCTGTGCGACCGGATATGACGAAGACTCCACCGTCGATGCTGTAGGTTGCGGTGCATTCGAAGTTGTGGCGTTCTAGGTAAATGCATGCGAGATAGTTCCGGAAAGACTGCGAGAGGGTTGTTCCGCGGTCTCGGATGACGCGCTTGACGGAACCGACGAGGCCAACTAGTGGGTCTTCGAATTAGGCGAGGATGCTGTTGAGGAAGGTGGATGGCCAGCGGGAACTGTCGTCACAGAAGGCTATCATGTTCGTCTTCGCTTGGATAGCGCCGATAATGAATTGATGACGCTTGGAGCAACTCGTAGTTGCAACTGCCTCGATCAAGCCGATTGGCAGTTGGTTTTGCTCCAAAAATTCATTGATGAATCTGCGTGCTGCGATCATGTTATCGGCGCCGGCTGTGGAGATGATAATTTTGGCAGGACCATTCGCTAAAACGGACTTGATGCAGCGAACGAACCCGGCATCGAAGGTGCTAATGCTTGGGATTACTACCGTAACATCGGCACTTGAGATCGTGCGAACTTCAGGAGTCTCTGCAGATGCGTCGAAAAAATTGTAGGCGATAAAGTGGACGACTATTTTGACGAATTTAAAAGCAAACAGCGCGGAGAATGTTGCATACCATGGATTTTGACAGTAAAAGTGAACTCTATCTTGCAAGAATCCACGAAGTGGCGTGAAAGCCCCTAGAGACACTAAGGCGATCGAGTAGACTGGCTCCCAGTGAAGGATTGCGAAGACGGTAGTAGTTCCTCCAAAAGGAAACTTTTTGTAGTAAGAGAAGATCAAACAAAATGCGGTAAGTGAGAGAGATCTCGTTAAATTATGCGTGGTCGGCGTAGTAGCGAACGCAGCCAAGAAGGTATGCACGTAAATTGAAACGAAATTTCTAATAAGCAATACAGGGAACGATGCAGGTTTAATCACAGTGACCGCGGCAAAGTGGACGACATTGAGTGATAGCCAGACGAGGAGCCATGAAGTATAAGCAACAATCTTCCATGAGGTTGAGCAAATGGCGAATAGACCGTTGGAAAAACTGAGGTCAGTTTTCGAAGTATCCAGGATTGGAATGGTCGTGCTGTTTTGCAAGAAACTCCAATAGTTGGACAACATGGTCCAGATGCCGTACTGGATCGTCTCAGGATGCGCCATGGTTCCAATTCCAGAAAAGAAGGTGATGTTCCTGGCCCCCAGATAGATAGTAAAGGAGCAACGAGGAGCAATGGGTAAGGTAATTGTGTTTCAATCGATTAGACAACTTAAAGATTGTAACTCCAAAGCATGCTGTGTGTTCAGGGACAATTGAAGGAGAATATAAACCAAAGAACTGCTTTATTCAGAGACGAGAGAAATGAAGAATCAGAGACCATGACAGGAAGAAGATATAGGAACAGAGAAAGTGACAATGCCTCTCCGATTCACTGCAATATCTAACGAATCCACCTTGATGGCACTCACTCGATTGCACGAATATGAAAAACTCACCACTTGGCGGGGCGATTGTGGTAATTGAATATAGAAACACTCGAGAAAAAAACTTCAGATGAAGTCAATAACACTTCTTCGAGGTCATTAGTGGCTCGATGGCTTAGAATTTGGAATTGCCAGGTCCCAACCAAAACTCTTCTTCTGGGGTAATCATCTCTTCAAGGTCGTTGCTTGATATGAGAGACATCTCGATATGTGGGCAAACGCCGTCGAAGATCTAGCGTAGCCGTTGTATGGACGGTCAACTGTGTTCTTCTCGTGCCATGCGTCACCCTAACCCAGAGCTTTCTCCCCATCGAGCTACCACCAGGAAGAGCAGAGATACTATCAAGTCGGGTTCCTCACAAACTTGAATTCACTCGAGTAGAGAGACATCAAGGTGGGGCTCAGGCCAAAAATAACATCTTAGTAGATGTCAAGGTATATGAAGATGTTCTGGACCTGTGTGAGAAAAGGCAACAGGCAGGGATGTTGGGATGCGCTGTAGATTTCAACCGTTACTGAATCACATGGAAGTGACTTGCAGATATCAATTGACGAAATAGGGCTGATTGCACTGGATAATCCTAACATGCCGTGTAGATTGGAGAGCAGATTCTTCAATGAGGTCCGTCCCATGCTCCTGACGGAAGAGTTCGCAGTGCATCAGCCTTCGCCTGTGACTCGGAGAGGTCAGAGACATGCTCAATTGCTTCACTTGCAGCAATCTGAACCTGACGTTCAATTTATCTCCTCGAGAACAATGACTGTCGTCGAATACATGAAGTCTCATATATCAGAACTTGCTCAGACCATATTGTGTGACTTCACGGTTGAGCAGATCAGGTGTCGGCTGAGGTTGGAAACTCCCTTGCTTCGTGGAGAAGGCGCTAGCCTAAACAAGTATAGAGGGATGGTCGACCAAATTGCAATTGAGGAGAAGAGGCCCGTGCATTTGCGAGACAGCTACCTACAGCAACTCAACCACATCCCACCACAACTTCACGAGGTTCCATGATAAGACGCATTCACATTCAAAAAGACTCATTTTATTTGAAATCGGTTACTTGATTGTGACTTGATTAAGAATTCCACCCGCTCACTGTGCATCGACTTGTCCAGAATCCTTTGCTCCCACTCAGCTGTACCGATAACGATAACGGCAATGCCTTGCTCTTGTTGCTTCCCAGATGAAGTCGAGGAGAAGCAGATATTTATTTCCCCCTCTGTTCTTGCTCGCACATGCCGTCTTGATCATTGTCTTAAGATCAAATTCGCCAAGAGTCCCAACAGCAGCTCTTCTCCAACTTCGAGCGCCTTGTTAAACCTGCCGCTTGAGTGCTTCCACAATATTGTCCAATCCCTTGATATTACCTCACTCGTTGCCATTAGACGAACCTCTCAGGATTGCCGAGCAGCTGTTGACAGACTCTTACCCTGGCAGGATGTTGTTCAGCATGCGCCGCAAGCATTGCGAGCTGTTCTAGCCTTAGAGACTGGTGCAAACACTTCACTGCTCCAGTTACATGCCGCACTGACTACTGCGCACTGCTCTTTTTGCGACGATAAGTATGCTGTTGCTTTTTTGCTAAAATAGTATTTTCATTTCGAAATGCCCTATGACTAACTTACATGTCTCCACAGATTCGCTGGCTATATATCACTCTTCGAATGCAAACGCGCCTGCGCTTATTGCCTCCGCAATGAACCCATCCTGAGACCCCTAGAACTACGAGTTCTGATCAACCTCAAATCGCAGCGAAACTCAAATCTCGCATCACTAGGCTCTCTTCCACGCCTCAAAACCATTCCTGGTAGGTATGGACCCTACAAAACTCGTATGCATCGACGAGATGTCATTGTTCTAGCGTCCAGCGTGCGCAGTCTTCTGGAGAAACCATTCAGCGACCGCGAAAATGACTTGATCAATGGCAGAGCTAATTCGGCCTTCGTTCCACATGATCCCTTCAGTGACAGCTTTGAATCATATGGACATGCATTTGCACCTGTTCCTGGTTATGTCAACCCGCAATCGCCTAAGGATATTGCGTATCGCTATATGAGTGCTGTAGAAGTCCCATTCGTGGATCCTACGACGAAGAAAGCACGCACGGGTTCTCGATGTAACAAGTGTCATCTTAAGATACTGTTTATTACAGATCAGTGGGCGACGGGTGTACGGCAAGGCTTCCCGCGCCGTGGGCTGGGAGAGAAATTGGCGGATGCATTAAGACTCACCGCCAGGTTGAAAGATTGCAGTAAGGATAAGCTGAAGGCTCATCAGGAAGAGCTTCATTCGAAAAAGGGCGACGATTTGCAGCATCATGAGTGGATGAAGCAGAAAAATATACATGTGTTCTGAGGTGAGAAGAGTTGCCGACAACGCTCTGCTATGTCTAGCGACAACAATAAATTTGTTTTTAAAGTAGCTTATGATAGGTGGGCTAAAAGGTTAATACAGATTCTGCGAAAGCTTCGTGTAATGAAGGAGCGAGATGAGTTATGCTTTCCAGTCTAGTAAGGACACTTTATCAAGTTTTCAACGGTATTTGGTGCAATTAGCATTGAGTTGCGAAAGAAGGACAGGGTATTAGATGAAAGTTTTTCTTCCTCACATCTATCTTCTTGTTGCTCCTTCTTTACCGTATAATGATGAAGGGAGATGTACGCTCGGGAATAGCTCACTTATTTGGTTATGATGCATGACCACTGCGTCACATTCTGTGCACTCAATGTGGAATACTCAATATAATAGACAGTTGACCAGCGTCATTTACAAACGCTGCAATGAAAGCAAAGGCTCAGCTGGCCACTTTCAAGTCATTTTCAACACAGAGGGGTTGGGCGACGAAGAATCTGAATATTCAAAATTTTTAGTCGCGCGCAAGACGACGAGGGCGTGAAACCGATATGTTATTGGCACGGGTACTGTGGCAAGATCAATCTCTTTATCCAATTACCATGCACTCACAAGTCCCGCACTGAGTGGTCGGTTCAATGTGTTTTCGATGCCTGAAGCACACGAGAATGAGTAAGAGATCAGATCCACAGCAGCAGCACCCCGCAATTTCTAGCCACGTTCCCCGCATCGAACCACGGACAATTGATCGTCCCGTCAAGGGGTATTGATTTACACGAACTTTCTAGTACATACTAGGAATAGAATCGTCCTCCCCACGCTTAGCAATGTACCGAATCCCAAATGAATGATGTGCAGTGCCGGTTCTAGCGACCAAGCGCCCCAATCACGTTCGAGCAATGCAGAAGTGTGCAGTTATACCCAATTACCCATACACTGAGTTCGTAAATCCCATGATCGTCATAAGAACGAAAGAAGTAAGAGCTGCGAGCCTGTCATTAGTAACATGTTTGAATAACTCTACTTAAAAAGACGCGAAGAAGCCATTATTCTTATCATGTCCAGACACAACTTCCTCTCATCTCTTCACTGAGCTGTGCTCAAGAAATCCATCATGAGACTCTCTACCAAGTCTCTGGCGCTGCTCATGGTGAGCACCTCACTTGCAGCTCTAGATAGAGCAAGTCTCGCTACAAAATATTTCGGGAATGATGCCCCTTGGTATCTTGACCGTATCCCATTTTTCGAGTCCAGCGACGCTGACATCACCAATGTCTATTACTACCGCTGGAAGATCTTCCGCTCGCATCAACGTGACCTAGGTGCCAATGGATACATCTCTACTGAGTTCCTGAACGATGTCAGCTGGCAGACCAATCCTTGGGCAAGTCTCAACGATGCCACCGGTTTCCATCTACTCGAAGGACGCTGGTCTCGGGATCGTCGCTTCAAAGAAGATTACGCCAACTTCATTTTCAGCTCAAACAGCAATAGGAGACAGTTTTCGGAAAACATGGCAGATGGAGTGTGGAAGGGGTATCTGATTGACGGGGATATCAATTCTGCTAGTCAGTTGTTGGATGAAATGCAAACCGTTTACAACGCGTGGGCAGATTCCTACAACAGTACAAGAGGATTATACTGGGTTGAGCCGCTGAGGGACGCAACTGAGTACACGATATCAAGCATCGACGCATCAGGCGGAACCGACGGGTTCACCGGCGGCGAGTCCTACCGACCCAGCATCAACAGCTATCAATACGCCAACGCCAAAGCCATCGCCAACCTCGCCTCCGCCAAAGGCGGCCTCCAAACCGTCGTCGACACATACACATCCCGCGCCGCAGCCATAAAAAAGAACGTCCAAGCCTCCCTCTGGAACAGCACCTTCGAGCACTTCATCGACCGGTATTACGTCAGCAACAACTATGTTAAAAACTGGTCTCCGATCCGCGGCCGGGAACTGGTCGGCTATGTTCCCTGGGCGCATGATCTGCCAGATGACACAGCTACGTACGCGCAATCCTGGAAACACATCCTCAACACCGCGCAATTGGCCGGTGAACACGGTCTTCGCACGAATGAACCAAGTTATCAGTATTATATGAGGCAATATCGATATGCAGGGACGCAGCCAGAATGCCAGTGGAACGGGCCTGTTTGGCCATATCAGACGACTCAAGTTCTTGCCGGGTTGGGGAATCTGCTGGATCATTATCCGAATTCGTCTGCTGCGGGAGTCATCACCCGAGCCAATTTCCTAAGTCTACTGAAACAGTACGCGCAGCTACATTACTTGAACGGCACCCTGAATATCCAAGAAGACTACAATCCCGCCACAGGTCTCCCGATCGTGGGGTTGGCGCGCTCACCGCATTATTTCCACTCCGGCTTCGTTGATTTGGTGATTAGTTATTTAGTCGGTGTGCGTGGTCGTGCGGACGATTACCTGGAAGTGAATCCCCTGGTGGCAAATACCCCTCTCACCTATTTCCGCATCGAAAATATCCCCTACCACGGCCATACCCTCGCCGTGCAATACGATTCCACCGGCTCGCGCTACGGGACGAAAGGCCTGCAAATCGAAATCGATGGGAAAGTCGCGGCGAGCGCGGCTACGGCGCAGAGAGTCGTAGTTCCGCTGTCCCGGGCCACGAATCCGACGGTGCAGCGCCCACTTGCGAAGTCCGTACAACTGCAAGCTTCATCCGCGTACCCCGTTGCGAGCGTCTCGGTGCAGGGAGCGGATCCGAGTGCGGTGCATCAGGCGATTGATGGGCGAGTCTATTTCTTTGCGGAGAATCCTAATGGATGGGATTCCCCCCTGGGGAATGGGACGGAGGTGTGGCTGGCGGTGGATTTTGGGAATGTGACGACGGTTTCCAGCGCGGAGGTGGCGTTCGGGGCCGATGCGGCGACCTTGGCCGTCCCGGATGCGTATCGCGTGCAGGTGCTGAGCGGAAGTACGTGGAAGGATGTGAGCGGGGGGAAGTATGCGGCGGCGGTGGGGAATGGGGTCACGAATGTGGGGTGGACGGGGGTGAGTACGAGGGAGGTGAGGTTGGTGTTTACGCCGAAGAAGGGGAAGGGGGTGAGGGTTGTGGAATTTAAGATTTTTTAGGGGTTTCGTTTTGAGTGGGGGGAGGAGGAGAGGGAGGGGGAGATGGAGATGAGGATGATTAGGATGTGATATGTAAAGGGGAGATCTGATGGCATTAGTGAAATGTGGATGTAGATCTAGTGGTGACGAAAGGTAATGAATTGAATTAGTTTAGTTTTGCTTACTTCCCTGCTCCAACTTAGTGATTGTATTAGGAGTCCAGTACCAAACCATGGATCATGATGGAGGATATAAGACCCTAGTATGATGGCTATTTCCGATCAGTACGAGACTTCATGTAGCGAGCGGGGTCTGGGAGAGCATTATGTATATGCTATTACATCTTCTAGCTTCGTTTCTAAAATCCAAGGTATTTCCTGTTTCCAATTAATATAAAATCATACTCCAGCTCTTGTTTGCATATCCAGTGTTATATTCTCGATTCCTCTCACTTCATCACCCACCTACCATCAACCTAAGTCTGGAATATCCACCTCTCATCCTCATCATTAACCACCGGACCTCTCTCCCCACTCACCTCTCCCACCCTACTCCTCTTCCTCTCATTCTCCCTCCTCAACACCCACCACAAAAGGCTCACCACAACCAAATTTCCCACCAAATACCCCGCCGCAAACCCATGTCCCAAAAACCACCGCGGACTCGTCGACGGCCGGTACAACTGCGTTCCAAGGACCGCTCCCAGATTCCCAATCGTGATCGTCATGGCCGTCGCCGTGGCTCGCTTCGTCTGCCCGCTTACGTTCGCTGCGGGCCAGCTCAGCACGATGGCTGTGGAGGGGTAAATGCCGCCGGCTGCGAAGAAGGTGCCGAGGTAGGAGATTCCGGGTTTTTGTTTTGGGTGGGCGTTGCTGAGGAGGATGATGTAGCCTATGAGGGCGAGAGCGGAGGAGGCGAGGATGAAAGGGGCGCGGCGGTGGGTTTTTTCGGCGAGGATGGCGGTGATGATTGTGAGGAGGGTGGCGAAGGCGTAGGGTGGGACGGTGAGGAGTTGAGCGGTGGCGGCTTTGTAGCCGAGGTTGGTGATGATGGTTGGGAGGAAGAGGGAGAGGGTGTAGAGGGGTAGAGATAAGGTGTGGAAGGCGAAGGAGTAGAGCCAGCATTTGTAGTCTCCGAGGGCGGAGCGAACGTTGGTCCAGTTAAATGGTTCAATATTGACTGCGTCGGTGGAGGCTTTAAGACGAGCGTGAATGAAGGCGCGTTCTGGTTCGGTGAGGAACTTGGCTGTGCTAGGATAGTTGTGGATGAAGAGGTAGGCGAAGAGGGCGACGACGACAGTTAAGAGCCCTTCCTGTTGATTCTTTAGTTTTTATGTTCCAATAACGTAAGGAAGGGGTACATACTAGGATAAAGATCCATCTCCACCCCTTCAGACCTCCAACTCCATCCATGAATCCAATTCCATACGCCAAAATACCTCCAAAAGCTCCCGCCAACGAGGCCGCCGAGAAGAATAGCGCAACTCGATAATGAGATTCGGTCCTCTTATACCACATGGACAGATAAAACACCACACCGGGAAACAGCCCACTTTCTGCAACACCAAGAAAGAACCGTGCAGCTAAGAACCCCGCATAATTCGTACAAACACCAAGTAGAGTAGCCACAATACCCCAGACGACCATTAGGGTAGGAAGCCATAATTTGGGTGTGGTGCGTTTAAGGATGATATTACACGGGACTTCAAAGAGGACCTAAGTGATTAAGTTAGCTTTTCCCGTCAATCCATCTCTATCGATGGTCTCGAGTGATGTTGGACTTACATAGCCGATGAAGTAGATGGTAAGAGTCAAGAGGTATTGATTTCCAGTGATATTTAAGCTGGTGGCCAAACCCTCTAGTTTTGCGTTTCCAACTGTAGGGGTATCAGTAAAAAGTAAAACTTATTCCAACTTTTTATCGTATCTCTTGAGCCTCAAGATTAAATGAGAGGGGAAGGGTGTTAAGACAAATATACATACCATTGCTCCGGTCCAAAAACGACAATAAGTACAGCAAGGTAAGTGGAGGCAAAAGCTTCCAGTCAATTTTTCTCATCAGAGCTTTCTCATCGATACCCGTGGGATTGGCATATAGCTCTGACGAAGCATCGCTACTATTACCTCCCTGTTGATCCTTTCCATCGGCGAGTTGTGACTTCTCGAGGTCCTGGGCCTGTTTCTGCTCTTCAGGAAGGGCAGAAGCCGACATGTTGATTGAGTTCTACACTACAGGATAGGAGCAATCGGAGGTAGATAGATCCTAAACTCTGCAATTGGTACTTGCTTTGGATCCGAAGATCCTGTCGAGATGGAGACCTGAAGGATGCAAGTACAGTGCGAAATGAGGAGCAATAAAGTAAGTGAGCTGAAACAAGAAGATGCAGATGCAGATGCAGGTGCAGGTAAGTTATCGTCGGTATTCGCTTAGCTCTCCACGAAGAGAGTTGCATCGCTTTCATGAAGGACGAAGCGAACACCGACGTAAGTACTGGTGGCACAGTGGCACAGTGGCACTACATCATAGCCACGTGATAACATCGGCGTCAGCACGCAACAATTTACCAAATTTCATGATACCAGCTGGCTGGGTTTGGTTCGATTTGGTTCGATTGTCCTTCAACTCATCTCTCCCGCGCCGCCCAGCCAATCTCGGCGCAAACCTTATCAGGAAAATGTCAACCGCATCCCAGGAGCCGCGGCAGGGAAGTTATCGGGTGGGAAAGACATTGCCGGAGTAGGAAGGTGAGCTGTGTCGAGCGTGCATTACTCTGTGCCAGTCTGTGGACGGCCGCACGCAGTGAAATGATGAAGTTGCTGGCTTGAATGTCGTGATTCTTCTTAGCGAACCATAGTGCCAAACCCAACCCCCATACGAAATACTCGGCAATTGATTGGCTGATCATCGTTAAATATCGGGGTACCGGGGTTACGCTTGCATCGTGTGGGGTACCCCATCATATCACGGACTCCTTGCACAAACAGTACAAGCACTGCAAACAAAAAAGCAACAAACGCGATTCATATCACGCCAGATAATAATTACAAGAAAAGTTATGTAAGTGTAACTTATAGCTTCATTAAGTATTTATAGCTAGCTAGTTAGCTATCGACCATCGCCTGGCACTTACGAGAGATGTTTCACTCTAAAAATGCCGTCACCCAACTTCCCTACATCTCCTAGCTTATATCGCTTCGAACGGGGTATCGTGTAGACATGCCGCAAAAAATGGTATCAAGACCTGCTTTTCCATACGAACTCCATCCGATGCAAGCAATTCATGCCAAGTGATAGCCAGATCCGGGAAAGGGGTGGGGAAGAAGGAAATTAGATAGATATTCATGTGCCAACAAACGTTGAAGACTGCCGTCAATAGGCCTTGTCAACAACAAAAAGAAGAGTTTGCAATGCCCACTACCAAGCCTGAACAGGTCACTGGTAGGCAAAAACGCAGATCATGAAATGGCTGCACAATTTTTACAAGTCGCTGGGGGTTAAGGGTCTCTTAGATGGTTGTGCCTTCAAGCATCAGTACCTTTGATGGATCGCCCAAGAATTTCGAGCGATGCGCGACAATCTCAGAAGCAATCACGTCAAAATCCTTGATTTTTCGCGAGCGTAGGCCCGAAAGCACTTGTTTCAGACCTTCAATGAACTTCTCTCTCTGAGACCCGTGAAACTCATCTGGGGACCCTAACGTCGTGAGGACGGCGTCATCTGTCACACAAATACGTTAGCCAACGGGACAAAGGGATACTCAAGGGTGAGCTCAGTATGTGCTGGCTGCAGCGACCGACGCACCAGGCAGCCCCATTTCCCGGAAATGCTGAAGATCACAACTGTGATCATTACATATTCCTCCCATCAATTCATAACGACATAGCTCTTTGTTTGGGTCGATTCTGTGCGTGTAAGTCATCGACTTCAAACCCCCCGAAACTTGTTGCTTAAATTCTGGATGAAACCGAAACGCATGAAAACGCTTGAGAGGGCTCTCGTAGGGCGTAAAAAAGCGTCCATTATCAGAGCTGCTGGGAACTTGTGTCTATCATATGGTCAGCTACCTGACGAGTACCAGCAGTAAGGAGGTCTGTACTTCTGTTAGTCGAGAGACACTCCCATTTTCTTGTGGTAATGCTTCTTCTACACCGTTGGAGACCAACTCATGATCGTTCGCATTACCATTTGAGATTTCAGCTAATTCAACCTCTTCAGAATCGTCCTTAGCTGAAGCTGGCGGAGCTGGACTGAACGGCGGAGAATCTGGGGCCAAAGCCTCATCTATAGGTGGTGTTGCTTCCGGTGGCTCATAGTTGTCGGACTCCATCTCGGCATCTGCTTCGGTTGCTGCTTCGGTTGCTGCTTCGGTTGCTGCTTCGATTATCGCTTCGTTTACTACTTCGTTAGCTGCTTCGGTTGTCGGTTGAACTTCTGGCACAGGCGCTTCAACACTTTCAAAATCGCCGGAAACTAATTGCGCTCGTTCCAGGACTGGCGAGTAATCAGGACTTCCTTCTTGCTTGTCGGACTCAACAGCTGTGTCTGGCCTACTCTCTTCCATCTCTATGTCACTCGTACCTGGAGATTCGGCGTCTGCTCGGGCAGCTTCCTGAAGTGCCGCTTCAAGGACACGATCCGAATTTGCATCTTCCTTTCCATCGGTAATTGCCTCATTGGTCAACTCCTGGTTAGTTTCGGTGGTCTGAATAGCTTCAGGTGCTGCTGGAGGAGACGAGACGGCATCAACAGTGTTCATCTGAAGAGTGCTTGGAGGCTCAGACGTTGGCTCGACCGAATCTTCTTGGTCATCGATATCCATGGGGACGGATGGCGACTTCTCTCGTTCTTCTGGCTCTTCTACTGCATGCTGAATTTCGTGCTCTTTGTTTGGTTGAGTTGAGGCTGGCCGGGATGGAGCTATAAAAAAAAGTAAGTCTTTGTACGTACAAACAATGGTCATGGTAACCATGAACTCACCTGTATTACTTGCACTTTCCTCCCGCGTCAGACTATCCAACTTCTCCTTTTGTTCTTGAATCTGATGTTCTGCCTCCTTACTTAGTCTTTCCATTTCCTCCGCTAGTTTCTGTTTATCTTGCAGATTTTTCTGTATGGCAGCTTCAACTCTAGCAGTCTCAGCACGGAGCTGTTCGAGCTTCAACTGATTTGATAGCGCTTCGGCATCAACGCGAGGTATTGCATTTGCGATTCTTTCGAGACGACTTCGCTTGTCCTCTGCTTCCCTTCGTTGGATCTCAGCAAGTTTCTCTTTCTCTTGCTGAGCTGCTTGAGCTTGCACCAGCCTCTCATGATCGACACTGAGTTTACTCTGGGCAGTATTGATTGCTTTCTGCATCTCGATCGAGGACTCAATCTTATTTGTCACATCGCCATTGATACTAATGCCAGTTGACGCATTTGACTCGGACTTGTTTGGGGTTTGTGCCCCACTGGAAGCTTTCTTCGCTTTCTTGCGCTGTTCCGCTTCGGCAATCTTTCTTTTCAGTTTTTCTATTTCGCTTTCTTTTCGTCGTAGATCCTCTGGGTTGCCAATGAGTGGTTTCGACGCAGAGTTCGGAGGAAGAGGTGGTGTGCCAACGAAGGTGATTGGAGGCGGCGTGAAAGGCTTTTGTGGAAGAACATTCGATAACACAGGTAGACTACGCTGCTCAGCAGGTTTTTGAGCTGGTTGAATAGGCGACTCGGTATCTGCGCGCGACTCCAGATCCATAGCAACATCTTCGTCGGATTCATCTTCATCTTCGCTGACGTCGATAACGAATGGCTGTTGTTCATTGCGGCTTTGGCCAAATGGGCGTTTATATGGCGAGAAGTTCGATGGGCTATCGAAGTCAGCCGCGACTGGGCGTTTACGTTGATTGCTAGAGCCGCCTTGGGACATGCTGTTCTGCGGAATGGGCGATGGGGCAGGATTCGTAATTGCTGAGGCACGAAACAACCCTGGTATGGTTGGCGTATGAAATGTTTGAAGAGCAGGATGGTTTGGGGGTTTTGGTGACTCTGCAGGCACAGTCGGTGGAACAGGAGCCGGCAAATTAATCGAATCAGTGGAGATTGTCCTATCAACCATTGGAGTTTGGGTGAATTTGCCAGGCAGGGAAGTGAATGTCGGGGCAGAAATTGGCTGTGGTTCAGAAGAAACGGCCGACGGCTTGGATTGAACGATTGGACTGGTGATTTTCGTTGGTGCCGATGCAACGCTCTTTGCTGCATTCTTTTGAGCTCGTTCTTCTCTTGATTTTCTTAAGGCCTCCATTTTCATCTGCATTATTTTTTCTTTTTCCGCAGCAGCAGCGGTTTTCGCTGGTGGTGCGGCTGCAGGAGCAGAAGGCAGTGTTCCATTTGTAGCCGGCTGTTTGCCCTTACCCGCTGTCGACAAGTCCTGTCTAGATATTTGGGTACTTGCTTGCCCGCTACCAACAGATGATGATGGGGCAGAAGTTATTTTGGTGGGTGTCTGTTGGGTGAAATTACCGTTTAATGTCTTTGAGGCAGTCCGCGATATCCCAAGTTCATCAAAAAGCTCCCCAACTAGTTTCTCATCCACGCCTTCTTCAATGTAGGCAGGAAAACGTACATCGTACGACCAAAGGTTCAATATGGCGCCTTCGGCCTTTTTACGTGCCTCAGCGACTGTCTTGAATGCAACAGTATCACTGTTGAAAGCACTCTGAGGTTGTATAGTGTTTTGATCCCCACCTTGGTTTTTCCCGTCTGTAGAAGGCAGCTGTCTCTCTACAGGCGCCCCATTGTTTTTGAGGACAGCGTTAGACCCTCCTACCCCGATAGTGGTGGTCTGAACTTGATGCTCGCCTTTCTTGTTTTCTGCTACTTTCTTTGATGCAGATGAATTATTCTTTACGGGGGTTTTCGATTGCTGATCGGACGAAGATTCCTCTTGAGGGATGTATGGAGAATAAGAGTCAGACGGTTGACGTCTATCCTGGGAAGCACTGGAGGTATAATAATCACTTGCTAAAGGATGATGTGTTAGCAGAAGTAGCAAATGAAAAGAAACATGGACTTACCACTACGGAGAGCTGGTGCTTGTTGAGGGCTAGGGTTTTGGCTTTGTGGGTAAACAGCACGATGAGCAGTATCAAGATAACCGTTTCCCCCATCATTTCCGCGATAGTAATTTCTACCTTGGCCTGCCATTGAAGCAACCGCAGAAGTATTGTTCACATTGGCAGAGCCATCATCAAATTCCCCTTCACTCATTTCGCGGCCTGCAGCATTACCGTATCCCGTAGTCTGTGATGGATAAGGTGCCTGGGTGGGGGTTGCGACAGGCGCATAATATTGCGAATTTTGAGAGTAGTTATGTTGATTATACCCCCCGTACGAGTGCATATTTTGCGGAGCTGTATTGTACTGAGACATGCTCATGCTATCTTGATTCCATCCTTGGAAGGGTGGCATCTGAGGTATATTGGGTTGTGCCGCTGGCGCGCTGTAACCCGACATCTGTTGTTGGTTGTAATATGTAGAGATGGCATTTTCGTAAGCCTGGTTCATCATAGACTGGCCGGCGCGACTGTCATCTTGTTGGAAATTGTTATATGGGGCGTTCTGGTAGTTCTGCGGGAGGTACGATGGTTGGGTGCTTTGGTCGCGACTCCCATAGTTCTGACCATAATATGGATAGTCGGCCATCGTCGCGATCCCGTTCGGGAAGAAGAAAAGGCAGATATATGCAGAAAACTGTACTATTAGTTCTGATTTCCTGAGACTGTACAATTACCTCGAAGACGCGTTGATTTAACGGTCGAGTCTCATTGTACAACCAACGATGAAAAAGGAATCACAGAGAAATGGGGCTTTGGTCGAGGGAGAGAATAATCGCAAATAGCTAGAAACAACCAATTGTGCGCGAAGGCAAATGAATGGTTTCAGCAGCGAGATCAAAATCAACAACAAGAGGATGGTGATACTATCACGTTCTCGTCTTTAACTACTGGTACAGCGTACCCAAGTATTCTGTTGAATTGTCTTGATGATTGAAAGCGACAGGAAGGAGCGGGGAATGGGAGAGAGTAGAAAGCTTTCTTTACAGAGTATCAAGACTTTCTACTAAGAGCAACTTGTGCTAGGAATTCAGTGAATTGGTGCCAGGCGAGCCAGGATAATAGATATTCCCATCCGGTCACGAGCTAGAATCGAAAAGACCAAAAAAGCTGCCGCTCTAAGGGATATGGCAGAATCCCTTATCGTGTGAGACAACACGTGACAAACACCGCACATGGACAACACACTCCATCTAGCGGCAAGAAATCGATTGTGGCCGATTACCGATGTGGACCGTTGCCAGGGGAAACTTTCCACTTTGTTGACACTGCCTGCAGCTTGCAGCACCGAGAACTACTAGTCAGCCTACCGAGTACTAGAAACCTCATTGCCATATTCGCGTCTCCACACTCGACAACAAATTCTAGCACGCGTTACTTCCTTCTTCGATTCTTTCATGTTTGTTAATTGAGGATTTAGAACGTTGCTTGGGGTACTCAAGCTGCTTTTTCTGCCTTTCTGTCCTGCGATTATCAGCTCGATCCGGTGTTTACTTGCAGGTTGAATCGCCAATGGAAGGACTTTGTTTACGGCTATAACGAATCGATCTCAAACCCGACCATCTCACGGCGACGACTTCAAAATGGCTTCAAATCTTGTATCAAAACGCAACAATCCTTTTGCGAGGTCAGGAACCTTGTCACCAGAGCCAGGACTTCCGAACGGCAGACCCAAATCTGCCATTTTCACCTCCCCGCCATCCTCATCTCCATCGCAGAATACACATTCGCACAGCCGACACCAGTCTCACTCCTCCTTGTCCAATGTCATGAACTCTAATAATAATGTTAATAATGTTGCACTGCGGTTTAGATCTAATTCAAAGCCTCCTGCACCGTCCTCAAACACCTTTGCGCCATCCTTCATCAAATCCGAGGAAATGAGGATTGGAGCAGAGACGGTGAAGGCAATGGAAGGGGAGAACGATTTCTCGGGGAAGAGGTATGTCTGGTTGAAAGACCCTCAGACTGCCTTTGTCAAAGGCTGGGTTGTGGAAGAATTGGAAAATAATAGGATACTGGTTCAATGTGATGATGGCAGTGTAAGCTTCACTCCGGCTTGTTGTGTGCTTCTTTGGCTGACCTACTCCACAGCAACGAGAGGTTGACGCAGACTCCGTGGATAAAGTCAACCCTGCGAAGTTTGACAAGGCAAACGACATGGCAGAGCTCACGCACTTAAACGAGGCGTCTGTTGTTCACAACCTCCATATGAGATACCAAGCCGACCTCATCTACACTTACTCCGGCTTGTTCTTAGTGACAATCAACCCCTACTGCTCGCTGCCGATATATACCAACGATTACATTAACATGTACAGAGGGCAGAGCAGAGAAGAAACGAAACCTCACATCTTCGCGATGGCTGATGAAGCATTTAGAAATTTGGTAGAAGAAGGGGAGAATCAGAGCATTCTTGTCACAGGAGAATCCGGAGCAGGAAAGACAGAGAATACCAAGAAGGTTATCCAGTATCTTGCAGCTGTTGCGCACTCCGAGTTGCCAACCAAAAACAAAGTTCAACATTCAAGTCTCTCGCAGCAGATTCTTCGCGCCAATCCCATCCTAGAGGCCTTTGGAAACGCCCAAACAGTACGAAACCACAACTCTTCTCGATTCGGCAAGTTTATCAGGATAGAATTCACGAGGAATGGGAGTATCGCTGGTGCGTTCATAGATTGGTACCTGCTCGAAAAGTCTAGGGTGGTCAGATTAAATTCCCATGAACGGAACTATCATATTTTCTACCAACTGCTCAAAGGAGCGGACCGATCCCTGAAGCAAGACTTCCTCATCGACGGCCTGGGTGTGGAAGATTTCGCATACACTAGAGATGGCCACGACACTATTGTTGGTGTTTCGGATAAGGACGAATGGAACTCTTTGGTTGAAGCATTCAACATCATGGGATTTGACGACCAAGAGCAAGTCTCTATACTACGAACGATCGCTGCTGTGCTTCACTTGGGCAACATCACAGTTGTGAAGGAAAGCAGGTCGGCAGATCAAGCTCGACTAGCGCCAGACGCGCGTGCACAAGCCGACAAAGCATGTAAATTACTTGGAATACCACTTGAGTCTTTCTTGAAAGGGTTGCTCCATCCTCGAGTCAAAGCTGGACGGGAGTGGGTGGAGAAGGTGCAAACACCAGAACAAGTTCTGCTCGCCATTAATGCACTAGCAAAGGGTATCTATGAGAGAGGCTTTGGCGACTTGGTAACAAGAATCAATCGCCAATTAGACCGCACTGGGATGGGTCTCGATGACTCGCGTTTCATTGGAGTCCTTGATATTGCTGGGTTCGAGATTTTTGAAGAGAACAGTTTCGAACAGTTATGTATCAATTACACGAACGAGAAACTCCAGCAATTTTTCAATCATCACATGTTTGTTCTTGAGCAGGAGGAGTATGCTCGTGAAAAGATTGAATGGAAGTTCATCGATTTCGGACACGATCTTCAACCGACGATAGACTTGATCGAGCTGCCCAATCCTATTGGTATCTTCTCCTGTCTAGACGAAGACTGCGTGATGCCAAAAGCAACCGATAAATCCTTTACAGAAAAACTTCATTCATTATGGGATCGAAAGACTCCGAAGTATAGAGCATCTCGACTTGGGCAGGGATTTATGTTGACCCATTATGCTGCGGAAGTGGAGTATTCTACTGAAGGCTGGCTAGAAAAAAACAAAGACCCCTTAAACGACAACATCACGAGGCTACTTGCTGGTTCAAGCGATGCACATGTTGCCAATCTTTTCAGCGATTGTGCTGATGCGGATGATGAATCTTTAGCTATTAGGAGCAGGGTAAAGAGGGGCCTTTTCCGCACCGTTGCTCAAAGACATAAGGAGCATCTGTCGAGCTTGATGGCACAGTTACAGTCCACTCATCCTCATTTCGTGAGATGTATTATTCCCAATCACAAAAAGAAACCGAAGCAACTCAGTGCTCCCCTTGTACTCGATCAATTGCGCTGCAACGGTGTCTTGGAGGGTATTAGAATAGCACGAACTGGTTTCCCTAACAGACTTCACTTCTCCGAGTTCCGCCAGCGATACGAAGTCCTCTGTCATCAGATTCCAAAGGGGTACGTGGATGGTCGGACAGCCGCAACAATGATGCTCGAGAAACTTCAGCTTGACAAGTCACTGTACCGTGTTGGAATTACGAAGGTGTTCTTCCGTGCTGGTGTCCTCGCTGAACTTGAGGAGCAACGTGATGCTTTGATCAGAGAAATCATGTCGAGATTCCAATCCATGGCTCGTGGATTCATACAAAGGCGTATCGCCAACAAACGGCTGTACCGAGCGGAGGCAACGAGAATCATCCAGCGAAACTTCCAAGTATACATCAATCTGTGCGAGAATCCTTGGTGGCGCCTCCTAGTAAAAATGAAACCGCTTCTTGGTGGTACACGAACATCTGCGGAAGTCAAGAAACGAGATGAAATGATCAAAAAGCTTAACGAGAAGATGAAGCAAGAAGCGATGGAGCGCCAAAAGTTGGATGAAGAACGAAGGAATACACATACCGAGATGGTCAAAATCCAACAAACCTTAGAGAGCGAACGATCTTTAGCTTTGGACAAAGAGGAGATCTTCAAGCGATTACAACTTCGTGAGGCGGAACTGAGCGACAAACTGGCGGGCGCCATTGAAGACCAGGAGAAGCTTGAAGATCAACTTGATGATTTGCTGGAGGCTAAGAAAAGAGGAGAGTATCAGGCTGAAGAATATCGGTCTCAGTTAGAGCAAGCTGGCCTGATCATTTCTAAGCTCGAAAGCGAGAAGAAAGATCTTGCTGAACAGCTTCTCGATTTGGATAGACAATTGAAAGACTTGGCGCAGAAGCAAGCGGACCGAAGTGTCCAGGAAGCTCAGCTATCTCAAGAAGTACAATTACTCCAGAGTCAATTGACTATGAAGGATAGGAAGGTACAGGACCTCGAGGCGAAGATATTGAAGGCCGACCAGGATCTGGATATCCAGTTAGCCACAGCCAACAAAGAAATCCAAGCATCGAAGTTAAGAGAAAGTAACCTCTCGAACGAAAATCGCAAAGTCCAGAAACAGCTTGTCGAACTATCAGCAACCTCCACGGGTTATGAAGATCTAGTGAGGCGCAAGGAGAGCGAGTTGGCTATACTTCGGGCAGACAACAAGAAATATGAGAGCGAAAAGAAAACTTTCGATGAGCAAAAGCGCACGCTTTCAGCCGAAAAGGAGAACGTTTCCAACCGTTTGAAGGAAGTTCAAGCCGAGATGTTTGCTATGAAGTCTCAACAAGCCAACCTAGAGAAGGAAGCCGCAGATGCCAAAAAACTCCTCGATGCTAGGCTGACGGCAGATGCTCAAGCTGACCAGAACCGCAAGTTGTTAGAAGAACAAATATCCACGTTAAAACAACAGCTTTCGGAGGTGCAGAAAGAACTCAGCAAAGAACGACAATCTCGTGACGACGTCCAACTGCTGGCTGAGCACAAGTTCCGTGAACTCAGTGGGAAATTCCAAGAACTCAACGAAGCCAAGATCATCATTGAAAAGGAGTTGTATGTTCAGCAAGACACATTGAGAAGAGCCATGGAGAACCGAGTGTCGGCGGAGGCGGAGCGTAATGAGGCTCGAAATGAGATCAGGAAGCTCAGAGAAGCAAAGATTGCCGCTGAGGAGGCCAGAATTCAAGCCGAGGTGGCAGGAGATCGCAACGCATCCCGTCTAGCTCGTGAGAAGGAAGCAAGCTTGAAGAAAGACCTCGAGGCTGAACAAAGTCGTGCCAAATACTTCGAGACAGAGTGCAGTAAGCTAAATCAGCAGGTTGAAGAACTTAACAAGGTAATGATCGAATCCGGCGATTTTGGTATAAAGGTCGACCAAGAAAAAGAGCGCCTTGAGCGCGAACTCAACACCGTCCGTAGTCGACTCAATGCGTCCGAAAATGACAATCGTGCATTGCTCAACAAATTGCAGCAGAAGGGTCTTGAAATCGCTCGTACGAGCTCAAGGGCAAGTGAAACATCACGAGGTCAACTGATTACGGTTCAGCGCGAAAAGACCAAGATCGAGGAGCAGAATAAGACTCTGAACAAGCAGCTTGGTGATGCACAGCTTCAAATCACCTCTCTCCAGAAACAGAAGGAAAAGTTAGAGCTGAGTGTCGAGGATCTTACGCACGAGGTCGAACGCGAGCACAAGAGTAGTCGCAATGCCGAGAAAGCGTCTTCAACAGTAACCACTCAGCTAGCAGAGGCAAACAGAAAACTGGAAGATGAACGACAACTTCACAACCAGGCTCAAGCAAAGAACCGACAGCTACAATTGCTTATTGACACGCGAGATAAGGATATCTTAGAACTCATGAAGGTCGTTGATCCTGAAATGGCGCCGCCTCCCGTTGTGCAATATGATGGCAGTCCGGACAAGAGCAGCTCCGAGAACCCCAACCTCATCTTACAGCTCACTCAGAAAATTGAAGAACTGCAACAGAACTTGAGAGTCCAGGGTGCAGGCCGATCCAACGCTGAAGCGCAAGTCATCGAGTTGCGAAGGAGATACGAAGATGAATTCGGCGAGATGTCAGATCGTCGTTCGCCTACCAGGTCCAAGCTCGAAGAGATTGATGTAAATGAGGGAGCGCGAAACACATCACCCACTCACCTTAGAAACAAACTCAATGGCGGAGCAACGTCCAACATCACTACACCAACTCGTCACTTTCCAAGTGCAGGCGATGCTGCCCAAGACTCTGCACGTTCTGATCGTACCGCGGATATGTTAAGTTATAACAATCGCATGGATCTCAAGGCTGATGTGGAAGAACTTCAAAACCAGCTACAGATGGCCCAGATGCAAAATCGACATTTACAAAGCCAACTCGAACGATTATCGCCAGACAAGGACATATTTGATGTCAGCCCCTCGATGCGGCGCGTTCACAAGCTGGAGGCAGCCAACTCCAGATTACACGAAATGCTTGATGACTCCGCCAAAAAGGTCTCTGCACTTGAGAAGAGTATTCAAAGTGGTGAACTGTCATTCCGAGACATACAAACTAAATCACACGAGGAGTTATTTGAGCTCATCAATAACCAAGAGGAAAACCGACGTCTATTGATGCATGCTCACAAGGATGCATTGATCGAGCTCAATGATACTAAGAAGAACTTCGAAACCCTCAAGCATACTCGAGCCTCCTTGGAGGTCGACCTTCGTGATGCCAAATCTGATCTCGAAGATATGACTCTCCAACGGGACCAAGATGCAGCCAGCCGTAATCAACTTCTTCGAGAATTTGCTGATTTGCAAATTCGTTTGGATGCCGAATCTTCCAAACTTACTGATGTGACCTCAAGCCTTTCTTTGTACAAGAGTCGAGCAGATGAGTACTTCAGCAAACTTGAACAAGCTGAAATAGCTGTTCTGAAGGCATCTAGAGCAGAACAATTTGCTCGCTCTCAGGCAAAGGAGGCTGAAGATACTTGTGCCGAGATCATGTCAGAACGCAAACAAATGGATGAGATGATTGAAGATCTTCAAAAACAAAATCAACGCTACGAAGAAAAACTTGAAGACTTATCGTCCGATTTGGATGCTGCTGTGCAAGCAAGGAAACGATTACAGCACGAGCTAGAAGATTATCGCAGTCAACGAGCCATGGAGATTGAAGACAAGGAGTCCAGCATGGAGCAAACAAGGAAGAAGTATCAAGCAGAGTTCGCTACCCTCACCAATGAGCTCGATATTGCCCGAGAAGAAAAGTTGTTCAAGCAAGCTGAGAACACAAGACTTCGGGAAGAACTCGATGAACTTCGCTCCAAATGGGATGATGAAGTACTCAACAGCTCAACGTGGTCTAAGGAGAAGGCACGCCTGGAAACAACTCTCTCAGATCTCAGTACTGCACGCGATGAAGCGGTCAACGCACACAATGATGCTCAAGGAAAAATTGTGTCTTTGTTGTCACAAGTTCGTTCCTTGAGAACGTCAATGGATGATGTTGCTGCAGAACGTGATCTTCTTCTGCGAGAAAAGCGTGGTCTGGAAACCCGTCTGCAGGAAGCCAAGGCCGGTCTCGATGACCTCGCCCAAAGTGACAGTCCGGCCCTGAGGAATGCTGCAGGTATGGATCGCGAGATTTTAGAGCTCAAATCTAGCTTGGCCCAGCAGGAAGACATCGCCGCTGCCGCAGTTGGTAAGATGAGGCGTTCTGAAGCTCTTGCATCTGAGATGCAAAAAGATATTGTGGCCGAGCGAGAGATGACCGCTCAGTTGAGCAAGGAGAAGGTGGCATTGGAGAAGTCCCTCAAGGAAACTCAAATGAGACTGTTGGATCTCGAGACCAAGGGTTATTCAAGCGCTAGCCAAGACGTACGATTCCTTCATGGTCGTGTGCAAGAGGTAAGCATCCCTTTTCTTCAACCGATAGTTCCATCATCATACTAATATATTTACAGCTCGAAGCTCAACTCGAAGAACAAGAATCGGAACGCAACAAATCCCAACGTTCAGTGCGAAACGTCGACCGCACTGTGAAAGATCTTCAGCAGCAAATCGAACGCAAAGAAAAGACTAACGCACAATTGCAAGAAGACATTGCAAGATCTCGAGACAAGGTTGAGAAACTCCTAAAGACAATCGACGAATTGCAATCAAGCGACTCGACAAATCAACTACAAGCGAGAAGGGCCGAGCGAGAACTGAGAGAGGAGAAAGAGAAGGCGCTGAGACTCGAAAGAGAGCTAGAAGGTTGGAAGGCATTGAGAATGCAGAAGGGTCCAGGTGGAAGAATCTCCGCAAGCGGGACATGGAGGCCTGCAAGTGAGTTCGGTAGTGACGATGCGGGAATCGATATCCCTAAAAGAAAGATCAGTCTGAGCAGACAGGATAGTTTGACCAAGGGATTTATATGATCGGGGATTAATGCATGACCGGGATGGAGGACTGGGTGGTTCTCACGCCGCAATTGTACTACATTTGATTGGGAATGGCTCACGGTAATATATTGGAGATGGAGTGGAAGGGTTTTTACTTGTTGGTGTGTATACGTACCTTGATGAAAGGACAGGCGTCTTTCGGTCTCAGTCTTGATTGTGTTCAGGAAAGCATGTATTTGTTCTTTGTATGTGTATTTGTTGTATCACCTACGAGCGAGGTATTTCCTGTACGTTATTGTTATCTCGTGGGCGAGAGTATCAGATAGCTACTATTGGAAGTCGTTTGAACTGAGGTCCTTATCCTATCGCACTGCTGGACTCCTTACTCATATATGTGCTATGCTACGACGCATGGTTCCGCTGCAGTAACATTATTCGGCGGAATGGTAGTCCCGGCTTGTGTCGGTCGCTCTAGATAGCGCCGTCGATATTGTGCTGGTAGGACAGGGGTGGTTGATATTCACTGTGAATAGATTCAATACAAGCTAAGTAGTAATTGGCTCTTGATCATCTTATTGTCCAACGGATACAATACCGGTTTCGAATTTCCGAGGCTATTCCATTGAGCTTCTTGCAACTTCGATTGCTCTTTTCTTTAAAGTGGTATCTTCTGTTTGTTTGCCAGGAAAAAGGAAGGAAGCGGATTTATCAGATTTCATCCAATTCCACCATTCACTCTTCTTTTCACCTTTCATCTCGAACTACTTACCTTCTTGTTAAACTTCTCAGTCCATTCTTCCCTTGAACTTCTACTTCTTCGTCGCCCAGTTTCCAAGACTCAATCGTCTCATCTCAATTTGCAGGATGGCGGCATTGTCAGCTTTTCGCGATTTCGCGCAAGAACGAGAGCTGATGGTCAATCAGCGGAAGAAAGAAGACCAAGAAATTCATCGGGCAATGAATGACATTGAAGCTGAGCTGACGAGCGTGCTATCTACCGAGAAGTATGCAATCAAAGCAAGACTCGACGCGACTCTCCGCGACGAGGAAAACAAGTTGAAAATCGAACTCTCAGAACTCCAGAGAAAGCAAATTGCAGATATTGCGGCCCTTCAAGAAGCACATAGGAGATATGTCCGCGAAGCGCAAACCAAGCACAATCAGAACCGGTTATCTGCTGAAAGGCGTGCGGAGGCCGCTGAAAGAGATATTGAGAAAGCAATGGAGAATCGAAGACGGGAATCGAGGAGGGAGTTAGAAGAGTCCATGCAGGCATTGGCAAATGAGAGGGAAGTTCAGGATCGAGAGGCGGAGCGAATGGCTCTGCAACTTTTTGAGGAAAAGGGCACGCTTTTGGGGAATAGAAACAAGAAGCGCGGGAAATCTAATGCGGATGACCTACCGAAACCTCAAGGCACAAAACGTCAGAAGAAGTCGAAGCAGAGCGATGGGAACGACCCGCCAAAACGTAAACGCGCAAAACGTCAGAGGAAGTCGAGGGAGGGTGATGCACCTGGCGAAGAGATAGTTCCTACGTCCAATATTGATCCTGGCAGCGCCAATGAGGGACAATTAAACGGATATAACAAACGGCCAGTTCGCACCAGGTTTACGACAGAAACTCCCACCAGAGAGGAAGTCGGTGTTTCCCAAGAAAACAACACTTATGATTCAACACGAGCATTTGACGCGGCTGTCAGCGGCCACGAACACGAACATGACGACCGACTTACCGAAGACATTTTCAAGCTCACTGCCATCAAGTTTCATTGCCCAAAACACAAGATGTGGCAGACTATGAATCGAGATTCGCTATACCTTCGTTATAATTCCGAGCGCCGAGTCCTAGAAGTCGTCAGTGCAAGTCGTTCGATTCCTTCTAACTTCGCTTCTCTCGCCGGGCAAAGCGTTGATCCGGCAAATATTGGCATTCGTGATTGGGGAGATACTCATATTACTTTACTAAGAGCTAAGGGTAAGGGTAATGGGGTTTATGAAGAAGTGGTTCGTTTGGAGTTTGTCACCGAGGCTGAACGGAAGGCTTTTTATCACTTCTATAGGGAAATCAAAGAGTATTTTGGGTACGCTTAGGACAGGTATAGATCGATGTCGGTAATTCAGTCTATCTGCAGATGTGCTAACTCCTTCGTACAGTTTCTAATCCGTCGGTGTATCAACGAATCAGGCTCAATGACATATACATATTCCAGCTGCGAAGATTTCTTTCACACTTTAAGTTAGGATTTATGCTAAAGCAGAGGGATTCCATTCTATCCTGCCTTATTATCATCCACCTTTGCAAAAGGAAGGATGCTGATGGCAGGGACGGTCAGTCATAACTCGGAACTTTGCGTATATTTCAGGCGCATAGGATATACAAGTTAAGATGGATATCACATTAGAACTCAATTACTGCATGATACAATAAAACAATATACGGCAAATGCACCTAGATCTTCTACAATGAGGTTTATTGGACTCTTGAGTATGTTGTTTATGGCAAGTTATGATCTTACACCCAGAACCATGCCCCCCTTAACCTCTAGTCCAGAACTTGCGCTTCGACTTTTCGAAGATGATTCTGAGAATCCACCATTCGACAATCCTGCATTATTGAACATCAAGACCGTTTGTCTTGCTGACAGTAAGAGTAAAAAGTAGCTATTCTCTCATTCTTCACTCAGTTAGCGTTCAAGCCTGATGTTACTTGATCCAATTGCACGCAAGTTCGACGAAGTATCACAATGTTCACTACTATTTTCCCCTCTCTTCTTACATTTGGACGTCAGTGTTCTAAAACGATGGGAAGTTATTTAATTTCCATCTCACTCTTCATATTACAACATCATCTCAGACGTCAAAAACCGTGAACATCGAATTGTTTGAGGATGAGATAAGAACGGTATCATCTGACCACACATATTTCTCCCCCAAATCAATCATCGTCCTCAACCGACCCAACATTCAAACTTCCACCGCACTATCCAAAATGGATACCAATACCCCATCTATCCAAACACTAACCCGACCCCTCTCACCCCGTCCATCCAAAACCATGGACCCCACCTTCCCCACCCACCCCCAACCCCTAACCATCCCCCCCTCTTCCCACCCCCACCGCCAAACCCTCATCATCCTCCACGGCCGCGGCTCCTTCCCCGAGAAATTCGCCCCCCCTCTCCTACATACTACCCCCACCACCACCTCCTCCTCCTCCTCAAACCTCCAAACCGCCTTCCCCCACGCAAAACTCATCTTCCCGACCGCGTCCCGGTCCCGCGCCACGATCTACAAAAAGAGCTTCACGCACCAATGGTTCGACTGCTGGCACCTGGAGCAGTACACCCAGAGACAGGATCTGATGCGCGAGGGCCTGCGCGAAAGCTGCAGGTATGTGCATTTTCTCCTGCAGAGAGAGATTGAGATCGTGGGGGCGGGGAATGTGCTGCTGTGGGGGATGAGTCAGGGGTGTGCGGCCAGCTTGGCGGCGGTGCTGGCGTGGGAGGGGGAGGCGTTTGCGGGGGTGGTGGGGATGTGTGGGTGGTTGCCTTTTGGGAATTTGGTGGGGGAGATGGTGGGAGTGAGGGACGGGGATGAGGATCTGTTTGAGAGGTCTGATGATGAAGATGAAGATGATGATCCCTTTGCGCGGTCTGATGGGGAGGACAGCTCTGAGCAGAAGGCTTGTATAGACTCGCGAGCTCGAGGAGTTGAGTTTTTCAGGGAAGAGATCGATATGCAGGATAAGAAGGGGATGGTGTTTCAGAAGATACCCATATTCTTAGGCCATGGCACTGAGGATGAGAAAGTTCCGATAGAGCTGGGGAGAGAAGCGAAGAGAGTTCTAGCATTGCTAGGAGCGGATGTGGAGATGAAAGAATATGCTGAGTTGGGACACTGGTATTCGGAAGCTATGTTTGATGACATCTTTCGGTTCTTGAGGGAGAGGTTGAATATTTCATAAGCGTAAGATTGGTCTTCGAATAAATATATGATTCGTCTGTGTGCGCAGTTGAACACATTGTGCAAATACCCTGTGATTAGATTGTTGACGGATTTGCAGTGCTCCGCCTGTTCCTGTAATTTGTCCAGATAGTAGGGTCTTCCAGGAGTTGGGTTGGACGAGAAAACATGACATTCAGAATAAGAAACCTGTGTTGACTTGTTGTTTATCTTCCATACTGTGAGTGATTTGTGAACGACTCGCACAGAAAGAGACACATGGTACACCTAAACAGGATTTTGTGTTGAAAATGGATCGGGATATATTCTTCATAAAATCATACATAGAATGAGCCGGGTATATATCATCCTCCTTTCCGTCACCTCGTCCCCTATCTAGCCCATCAATACTCCGCCATAAGAGTCTTCTTGTGCACCCCCATCTCCTTTTCCCAGGCCTCTACCTTCTGTTGACTCGCTGCCAACTTACCCAACAAGAACTGTACTCTTGGTCCCACTTCCCTCGGTTGCTTTGGTAGCTGACCTAGCATATTCAGTTCCGTTTCATACTTATCAATATTCTTCGTTTCGATCTTGGTTAGCTCGGTAAGAAGAGCCAAGTCCAGTCTGCTCCTAAGAACACGATCTTCGCTCAACATCCTGAATGCTGCTTGGTAGACTGGCTTTCCAGCTTTAATACTTTGCGGCCGTCCTTTATAATTCTTGATGGTGATAAGTTCTGCTGCAGAGAGAGCCTCCAGAACATTCTCTCCGTTTGATGCGGAAGGAGTGAGGGATGATGCGAAAGTATTCGAAAGCAAGACTTGATTATATCGAAGTGTTTCGTATTCAGCGAGGGACTTGACCAAGTACCATGCTTGCTCCACCGACCACTTCCTATCTCCTTTATCAGCTGCTAGAAGGTACATTTTCATAATCTCCGAAGCGCTCTGCTCGACGATCTCAGCAACTGCACGTTTTGGTGTCTGACCAGTCTTGAGCCGACGTGCCAAGAATTCAAGATCAGTCAAACGACCACCTAAAACCTCGATACATTCGTCCAACTCGCGGAGATCCTCTCGGTGTTGGCCTTCGGAAAGCTTTACTTTGGGGTCTGCAGAATCTTCCTGATCTAACTCCAGATGGCTGATAACATACTTCTTTGCGACTTGAGGTGTGATATCACCGAGTGATACCTGCCTAAAGACACGGTCCGGAAGTGCCTTGCTCAATGATTTTGAGAAGGAGATATCAGTAGTAAGGAAGATGACATGAGCGATGTTAGAGGTAGTAAGACCGGCGGCCCATTCTGATATTTTGTCATAGACAACACTGCTCTCTTCGCTTTTATGGAGGAAATTGTCAATGACAACAGCCGGTCTGCATTCAGGATGTGCCTCAAGCCAATCATCATCAGCAAGCTGAGCATCTTTGTCATCCTTCTTGCGATGTTGTAGAGCAACTTGTTTGAGAGCGGTTGCGGTATTTTGCCAGATCTTAGCAAGCTGCGTATCCAATGTTTCTGAGAATCCAGATTTTACTCCGATAGTGCCTTGTGCTGCCAAATCGACCAAACTACTAATACTATTCATCCAAGAAAATACAGGGCGATAACCAACGGTAGCAGCTGCAGCTGCAATTGTAGCAGAGTCACCATGCGCTTCTTGGATAGGCTTGCAGTCAATGAGTAGCGTATTTGGTCGGCCTTTCAGAGCTTGGTCCATGACGAGCTCCTTCTTACCAGAACCTCTTGGTCCTTGAATGACGATAAACGTATCTGCAGTTTCCATAAGCCAAGTCTGAATATCTTCAATTGACTGTTTGCGGTCGTCCCAAATAGCACTAAGACTAGCTTCTTCAGCTCTGTGAGACCGGAAGATGTCTGTAGCTTGAGTCGCAAACCAAGCGTATATCTTGTTATCTTTTAGGTTGAACGCATGATCAATGTGGGCCTTGATGAAGAAGGTTCGAATCGGATCGAATACTGCAACCGTGAAGGTAGCGATGATTGCAGCAAGTAAAGGTATCATAACACGCCTAATGTAAGTCAGTAGGTAGCTTTGTTTTAACCATTTGAGAAAACGTACGGATGGTTTAGGATCCAGTCTGAAATATGATGTGCTTTCATCTTCGATTCAAACGAAAGACGGAGCTGTGTTCCAGCTTTTCCACCACCCATCTCTTCAGCCACTTTGAATCCATGTAAACAATTCCTAGCCATAACAGAATGTCTAATTTGGGCAAAGTCCAGTATAGCATACTTGGGCAATACTTTTGAGTCTGAGGGCTGCGAGGATATCTCAGCAATTTTTCCGTACCTCCTGAACAGGCTGTAAAGCGTCTCCTGCGAGAGTTCCGCTGCCTCACCCCCAGGAGCAGTTGGGACAAATTCGGCACGGATTCTTGTGCTTGGAAACCTGTATAAATCCTCTAGCCAAGGCTTTCCCAGGACAAGCTTTGCTCTCATCTGTCGAAAAGGATTGAACCATGGCTTGATAGGTTTTTCTGTCAGGTAGCCAGAGATGAGACCTTCGACTTCCTTCGCCGTTATGTCTTTAGGATGTGAGAATTTGACGAAAACACCACCCTCTTTCAGTCGAGGTAAGATCTCGGTGACCTTGATGGGAACATTGGATGGAATTGCACGCTTCACCAAGCTGAGAGGTTCGTAGGAGGAGAATACTTTGTTATTGAATTGCCAAAGGATGTCTGGAAGACTCTGGTCCTTCTTCCCATACCACGGTAATCGAAGAGCCCAGCCAAGTTTTATTGGAAATATATCTACAAAGTGCCATAGGTTAGCAGTGCATTACTTATAAAGAAAGCAATGTGCAAGGATATTTACTGTCAAAAAAGAGTATCCCTTCATTGGCCCCAGCAGTGATGTGCCCGGTCTCGTTCTCCCCAGTCTGTGTACTTTCCTGTCTCACAGACCTCCACTGCGCCGCCACTCCATCTTTCTTAAACTCTTTCTTAAACCCTCTGAGACCAGTCCTGGTATAATACCCGACATTGCCAAAGTCGTGCCTGCGGATTCTGGGAGTTCTCAATGCTGGTAAACTCGTAGGATTGAACAAGACACGCCGGGTCGCACTCATGGTTGCTTTGGAACCCTAGAGGAGTCTATTCGGAGTGCATTGCGGCAGCGTTTCCAAGTTTAATGGATCGAATCGTACATTTGCAAGTACTCGAGTACACAAAGATCGATTCTGTCCTAATTTCCCATGCAAGGAACTGGATGCGAATCAAACAAAAAGACCCCACAGCCGTGTCGTCATTGTAAGGCTGAAAGCCAAGGCTATCACGTGTGGAGATCGGCAAAAGCTTCCCCGGATTTTAGCTGAAATTTTGGCTGCAAAGCTCCACCTCGAAAGTCAGTTCAATTGTGTGAAGTTCTGTCGCATATACTCATGGGGTGGTTTTTTGCATCAGCTTCCCCTGCGGAGAAGCCCGCGGCGCAGACCTCCAGTACGTCTGCAGGAGATTCTTCTAAACCTACTTCAACTATCCCGCAATCAAAACCCGCTCCATCCCGCGAAGAGCTCGCCGACAAGGAACTGCAAAAGTTCCTCCAAGAACTCGAAGCAGATACCCACCCCTCCAGCACAAAGTACAACCGCGTACCGCAGAGCCCACCGTCCGAGCCCTCTCATTCTTCATCAGAAGCGCCGTCCATTCCCGAAACCAATGAACCACTCTCATCACAACTCCTTCCCATAACCATGTCCTGCCGCGACGCCTTCGACAGCGCCTTTTACTGCAATTCCATAGGCGGCCAATTCATGAACTTGTATCGGTATGGAGAAGCGCGTAAATGCAGCGACAAGTGGGCGGATTTCTGGTTTTGTATGAAGACGCGCGGATACCCTGATCATGAGAAGGCGAAGATGATTAAATCGCGGTATGCGGAGAAGGAAAGGCAGAAGTATGGGGGAGGGGAAATTGGAAAGAGTAGCGAGGATGTGTGGAGAGGGAGGGAGAAGCGGTTGGAGTGGGGAGAGGCATTTTGTCAAGATGTAGAGGAGTGGAAAGGGGAGGATGATGAGTGGAGGAAGATGGAGAGGACGAGGAGAGAGACGAGGAGGAACGGCCCCGTAGATTGAGTCGAAGAGGCCAGAGTGGGCAGATATGTATGGGAATGGCTTGTATGACTTAAGGATATCACGAACTCACCATTATGTACAATAGACAAAAGTCAAGATGATTCTGGCACAATTACATTGAAATAATAGACAACTACGCCAACGTCCATGAAGATAATGTATATGAATCATGGAGCCGTATCGTACATTGACACGCACCGACCCACACCTAACACAAAGATGTGTCGATCAAACCATGCGTAATGTTTACCGTTCGTGCTCTCAATACATACATACATATGGCGCCCCCATTTTCATGACAAGCATCAAGCCATTCTAAACGCCAGTACCAACCAGATCTACCGCCAATCAATTTTTACAATGGGTATAATGAGCTATCGCCTCATCTGCGCCTTGTCCCATCAACCAGTCGCACTCATCCGAGTTAGTCCAAACGCCGAATCCCCAAAAGCCCGAGTTGTTGTATTTATTAAATAATGCCGTAATTCTTTTCAAAATCGTCGAACCCTACATACCCTGTGGTCTCCCCATATTCATGCCATTGGACTGCTGCATACTTTGTTGCATGGATGTTTGTACTAGCTTGGACTTGAGCTGATTTATGAGGAATGCTTGGGCTTGCTTTTGTATATTTGGCTTCACCGCATCTGGAACAATACCATTGGGAGATCTTTCGGCAGCTTTTTGAAGATACTGTCTGTATATCGCGGCGAATTGTTGTTGGCCTTGTTGGGTGCCCAAATACTGCGAAATTTGTACATTCATCATCTGCTGCTGCTGTTGGTGTTGTTGTTGCTGCTGCTGCTGCTGTAACTGATGCTGCTGCATTTGTTGTTGAACGGCAAGATTTTGCATGTTCATGCCGTTGTTCATAAATCCTTGGTTCATGTTCATATGATGAGGAATGCCTCCAGAGCGCTGTGCCATGGCCGCCAGATGGTTTTGATAAGTTTGAGTCAATGGAGTTCCAGGAACTGGGCTTCCTTGATTCAGCTGTCTCATTTGCTGTTGGGCCATCATCTGTTGGGGGGTCATCTGTTGTCCATTTTGCATCATTCCCAAGCTTTGAGCGTGCTGCTGCTGGAGCTGCTGCTGTTGATGCGCCTGTTGAGCACGTAATTGCATCAAATATTGCTGTTGCTGGGCAGGATTCAAACCATGCATATTCTGCACATGCGCCATCTGACTCATCCCCATTTGGCCCATTGGAGGTGCTTGCGCCATAGCACCTTGGAGAGGGCTTGCTTGACTCATTCGTGGAGTTGCGCTCATGCCGCGGTTAAGGGGTGTAGACTGAATGTTAGGAGTGGCACTCGGCATTCTGGGTGTTCCCGCATGGCTTTGCTGACTTCTTTGTGGCACCATACCATGGGAAGTAGGAGCTCCCATCTGGGGATGATTCTGCTGAACAACAGAGCCCGGTCGTGGAGGACTACCACCCATACTGGATGTAGAGTGTTGCATATGATTACTACCCATGCCACTGTTAACATTTGGTGAAGAGTGACTGTGCGGAGTGCCATTTCGGACTATTGGCGAAGAAATTTGAGCCTGAGAACTTTGCTGCTGCTGGAAACGTTGAGGCTGCGACTGCATTCCGTTGGGCATAACTCCATTTGGCTGAGTTGGGTGGGCATGAGGACCTTGCGTATGCGGAGGTATAGCTTGCATAGCCTGAGGGTGCTGCTGTTGCTGTTGCTGCTGTTGCTGTTGCTGTTGCTGTGCAGCTAACGCCCGCCGTTGAGCTTCTTGTTGTTGCTGTTGCCTTGCCAAGGTTTGTTGGGCTATTAGATTGCTTCGTCGTTCTACTTCTTTTTGACGTGCCTCTTGGAGTTCTTTAGCCCTCTGTGCGTCTCTGTCAGCCGCAGACTTGCGATCCGCTTCTGCTTGTCGCAGCTTCTCTTGCGCCTTTCTTTCTGCAATCTGGTGCTTAATGTTTTCAAGAGTCTTGAACTTCTCGAATCTAGGCTCGAAAGATGCTCCACCGGCTTGCCCGTCACCATCAGCAACATTAGCACTTCCTTGAGCCCCCGCTACGCTCGCAGACAATCTTTCGTCCAGAATGAGCATGTATCGTTCCTCGTCTGCAGCCTGGGCTTCATCTGCAGCCATCTCTGCCACGGTTCTCTTTCGCGTTTTCGGTTGAGGAGGTTTATCGGAGTGCAGCGGATGCGCCAACGCTTCTAAGAGCTTGGATGCCTCTGCAGCATTGCCAGCCGGATCAAGTGCGAGTGGAGCTGTAGTAGCTAGTATGATCTGGGCCTCGGCAGCATATATGTTTCCAGCTTCGAGTTCCATCTTTGCTCTCTTAAGTCTCTTCGCGGGTGGGGGCATGCTTGCGCTAGGAGTAGGGGGGACAGCTCCCAGGGGTGTAGGAGGTTGAGCGAGTGTAGCCGAGATGCTTCCATCTGACCGTTCCTGGCGTGATTCCGCTGCTCGGGGAGTTATAGCTTTATGTGCGATTTCGATATATGTGCTAAGAGGAGTTGGATGAAGTACGACAGTAATTACTTTTGCCTTGTTTGAAGTAGATGCGCTCTTGTTGCGCTGGCCGTCATTTGGGAATGCAGGTGCAGGCATATTCTCCTTGTCTTGCTGAGCGGGAGTTTTTGCCTTCGAAGGACCATCACCACTTTCGTCAGCCGAGGCCTTGCCTTTGATTGTATTGTCGTTCGGGTAAGGGACGTATGGAGATGGTGTAACGCAGGCATTGTATTTATGGACTGAGAAGGGGAGAGATTTGGGGTCAGTGGTTTTAGGCGGGGGAGAGTCTTGAGAAGGAGCGGTTGATTTGTGGTCATGGATTTGCACTATCATGCATCCTTCATAAAAGGCTACATCGGATTCAGTGAAGAAATCGATCAACTCATGAGGCACGGTTCGTTGTCGAATATGCTCCAACAGAAGTTTCATGGGTGATTTGTAGGAGAAGCTGCCCTCTTGTTGATCAAATCGAAAATGTGTCGCGTGCAAATGGATGATGAGAGAAGGAGGGTTCCCCCGATACTTCTTGAGAATGTACGCATCGGATTTCACTGGAAAACTTTAGTTTGCCATCCACCAAAAGCAGAGCACTTCAATTACCGTATGGCTGAGTTTGCGCGACTTGTGATATAGCCAATTCGCCAACCGCACTGCCTGATCTCAACCCCGCGCTGTTATTCCTTTGTCCTCGACCTAACAATTGCCCCGGACGGGCCCGGTTCGCAGATCGCACTCCAGTACTGTTTCCACCACCATTGCTCGTCGCTGAATTGGGTGGGTATTTTGGTCCCGATGGTAATCTACCAGCAGACATGGATGGGGATGGGGAAGATGTAGAAGAATTGATGCCATTTGTTTGAATTGCCATCGGCCTTTTGACCTTGGTGGTCGCTTGAACGACTGATGCGGCGGGAGCCATTGCTAGATCGTCGCGCTGATAGGACAACCTATGCGAAAATTCGAGTCTCTAGCAAAAGTTACTGCTCGCGCAGCGTTATCGATGATGTCGTTTTATACTGGCCATCTAATGCGCCCGTCGCTTTGTGAACTTTCTCCTAATGCTATCGATTAGATGGATGTGTCGCAGCGAGCAAAGAGCGTAGACGGTCACACAAAATTATCTGCGACTTCCCTTATCTAATAAGGAGTACATGCACTTTGGCGCCGTCGAGGAAATGTTGTGAAGTGATGTGTGGGGAATCACGGAGCCGCAACTGATCGCGTTATGGTTGTGTGGTTGATGTTCTAGAGTCCAAATCCATGATAGATCGGAGTAATCATTATCCGGACCGACCAACCATCACGTGGTGAACAACCACTTTGTTCGTGTTTTTTATTGAAGTCCTTCCATCTAACCAAGGTCTTTTCGAGTCACATACACCTGGGTACGATCTACGGGAAAAGTGCCATAATTATGGTCGCCGATTCTATTTGGGATTGGAACGGGTGAGGTTCCTCTAACCTTATTCCCGCTCCAGTGCGGACGGAAGCCCAAGATCGACGAGATATACAGCCTGTATGACAATTTGGAGTTGAACTTCTCATTCTTACTGTGTTACACTCATTAATCTGGGTCGACGCGTGGATATGTTAAGAAGCACCTCTTTCTTTACCATCCTGTTTGCAGGAACTACATGTTAGGGCCATCGACGATACGATCAGCAAGACAGAACTATGAGTGGAAGGGATAACTATGAATGGGACTGATAACCCTCAAGGGTTGTAGTCCGAGTTTCCCACGCTATTTCTCTTTTCCATGCCAACGCTGGGGCGACACTGGCAGGTTCGAGCTGGTCATGGGGTATTTATACTCGTCTTACAGAACATGTTTTCTGTCTTGTCTATGAATGAATCGCGTTTGCTGTCGCGTTGCATTGGACGGGGATGGAAAAATTTTACCACGAAAGGGATTCGTTTCTCATCGCTTTCGTCATTCCCGTTACAGAAAGATTGACGTCCTGCATCCTTCCCCTAAAATCTGGGGTAAGTCATGGGGTCATTCTGCAGTTCTTGGCGCAGTTGTGTGACTTTATCCACGTTTCTCGGCACATTTAGCCAAAATCTGATTGTTCGATCCGACAAGGCCGGGAATCGACTCAAAAAACTTCCATGAGTGTTAATGAACCAATGCTCCTTCCATTTCCTTTGTGGCCATGCAGCGTTCTCAATATTGAAGCGTTATTGGCGGAAACACGCTCAAGCTCCCCTTGGCCTAATGATCTCCACAGAAGCAAAACCTTGTTAAATTCAGGGGGCACTGGATAAACTGGTATCTTCGTATGCGTATCGCAATCGAGAATTCTACTGCCGTGAGAACAGTGATTAATTCTAAACTCGTAAACTCGGAAACTCGGCCAGTTCTTGAAACAGCGAGGTCGACAAGGGCAATTTCGTTGTAATGTTTCCGCGAGTATCGTTTATGATGGTCTGTGTCGAGTATGCGGAGGATATAAAGCTTTACTGCTTTGCTCCTGCCACAAATTCCCCTATTCCTGATCACTTCATTCCAAGATACTAGTATTTCTGCACCTTCAAGCTATCATGAAGTTCAATACTGCTTTCCTGTCTTGCCTGTCCCTGGCGACAGCTGTCCTGGCTGTGCCGACCAAGACCCTCGACAAACGGGCTACAACAATCTGTGGTCAATGGGACACTGTGGCCACCGGTACCTACACTGTCTATCAGGACTTGTGGGGCATTTCCGGCTACAGTGGCTCACAGTGCTCAACCGTCAATTCATACAGCTCCGGCACCATTGCTTGGTCGACTTCCTGGAGTTGGTCTGGAGGATCCAGTCAAGTCAAGTCCTATGCCAATGTGGGTCTCACGATGACCGCCAAACAAGTTTCGGCCATTTCCTCAATTCCAACAACATGGAAGTGGAGGTAAGTCTTACACTTGGCTATCCGTATTATGAGAAGCCGAACTAATAGATCATCTCTACAGTTACACAGGCAGCAGCATTGTTGCTGACGTTGCATATGACCTCTTCTCCTCATCTACTGCTTCCGGCAGTGCACAATACGAGATCATGGTCTGGCTTGCTGCTTTGGGTGGCGCTGGTCCCATATCTTCAACCGGATCTTCCATCGCGACGGTAACAATCTCTGGGGTTTCTTGGAAACTGTATTATGGACTCAACGGTTCCACCAAAGTGTATTCTTTCGTTGCGTCCAGCTCGGCAACCAGCTTCAGTGGCGACTTGAAGCTATTCCTTACCTACCTGGCAACCAATCAAGGATATCCCACAAGCCAATATCTCCTCAGTGTGCAAGCCGGCACTGAACCATTCACAGGTATGATTTACAAGTATCTATGTCTTGACGTAAAAGCTAACGCGTAGCAGGATCTAACGCCGTATTGACAACTTCGGCATACAGTGTCTCCCTCAAGTAAGAGCTGAATGGATGACTGAAGGCTGACAAGGGGAGAACGAGCTACGGCGAGGGTGTATGAGAATCTGTCTATATTATCATCTTGAAGGACTGTACATACAAAAGCTACATATCATTCTACTTCCACAAATTGAAACTTCTTGATTCAACTTTGCTTGAGAAATAATTGTGATAATCTGGCTGTAGGAAGCTTAGAAATGGACTGGTAGTGGCACCCTTTTTGTCTGTAATATTATATTCCACAGAGACCTCAAACCTCAGTTATATGCTGGCCCCTCCATTGATATACTCATGCGCAAGCAGAAGCAATTCGCATATTCGCATTTGTAAATCTTTAACTGGGACCTTTGTGCATTCCAAATCCTAGGCTTGAAGTTCCTCACGGATAATCATTGCAGGGGTCATCTACTTGATTGGCCAGCCACTTCACGCTAGCACAAACGGGGAATAATTCTGTCTCGCTAAGCTCCTCGGGCTCCCACAATGCCAAATTCGCATTTTCCTTTAGAACTTTTCTGCTCCTCGAACCACGACAATTTACTTTCCACCCGCCCAACGAACTCTCAACGACAAAGACCTCCCTTCGAACAATTAACCAAATACCGCAATCATGGGTGGTGTCACTGTTCGCGATGTTGACGTAAGTATATGAAAATCCAGCAATTTGAGGGAATGTAGAAGAAGCGGACGAAGAAATGAGATGGATTGTTTGTGGGGGGAAGGGTAAAAGAGAGAATGCGACAACTATTCGAGACTCTCAACTTTGCACGACCACCACAAACTCAATCACAATTCTTCGGACGTTCCTTCTACCTACATTTCTTTTCCTCTATCGACAACTGAGCAGGTGTGAGGGGGTCGTAAGATCTCCGCTGACGGAATAATGCTGATTCGATGGTGGTAATTCAGGCACAAAAGTTCATTGAGGCATATGCTGCTTTCTTGAAGAGACAGGGAAAGCTCCCAATCCCAGGTATGTTCCGATTGAGAAATTCGTTGAATCTTTCAATGCCGTGATTCGCACACTCGCGCATTACCCCTCTGTGATGGCAACAACAAAAAACTAATGCCCCATTTTTACAGGTTGGGTTGATACCGTCAAGACCTCCGCATCCAACGAGCTTCCTCCTCAATCCATCGACTGGTACTACGTTCGTGCCGCCGCCAACGCCCGTCACATCTACCTCCGCAAAACGGTCGGTGTTGGACGTCTCACCAAGGTTCACGGCTCCACCAAGAACCGTGGATCCAAACCATCCCACCACGTTGATGCTTCCGGCAGCGTTGACCGAAAGGTCTTACAATCACTTGAGAAGATTGGTGTCCTAGAGCAAGACGAGGAGAAGGGAGGCCGCAGAATCACCCAAAGTGGTCAACGGGATTTGGACCGTATTGCTCAGACCACTGTTGAGGCTGAAGAGGAAGAGGAAGATGATGAGTAGATTATCTACCTCACGGTCTGGTTCTGGGGGCAAATGGGGCTTGGGTTTTACTTTCTATGGGGTTGGGGCTACATGCATCAAATGGTATGGTGTACATCACATATGAATAAAAGCTCATCCTGAAAAGTACTTTGTTTCTACGATTTATGAATTATGTCCTGAATTTGTGATTGGTATTGCAGATATTTTGCGTTGTATTGTAAACCTTGTATTAGCAGACAGCGTTGACTAGCCGTCGACACAACATATGGAATGAGTGCGAAAGTCCTCTGCACACGGAGCTTCAATTCACTCTACTTTATACTCCACTCAATTTACATCCCCTTCCACCTACAATATCCTCATTTGTCTCCATATCCTTCCCCATCAGTACATTCTCTCCCCGTTCCCTCCCCGCCGTCATCACTCTCACTCTCTTCGCAGGACCGATATGTAGAATCCCATCCCCACATCCCCGTCTTCTCTACTTCCCCCCAACCCATCTATCTATCCATCTCCACCTATCCATCTTTCTCCTTCTACCCCTCTCCATCAGCAGCATTTCGTTTCTGCTCTCCTCCACTCCTCTACCTCTTCCCCCCTCTCTTTCTCAAGACATAGTACAGTTTCACCTCCATCTATACCTCCGCCCAAGAATCTTACCCATTATCAAGACTCTGACTAGCACCGAACTAGCCCCTTTCTCTCTCTATTCCATCTTTCGTCTTTTGGGTGGGAGAATCATATTCGTCAGATGTATGTATGGATATGTATGTAGATAGCTATACCATCCTACTACTCCCTCTTCCTCTCAATCTAGCTCGCTGCTATCGATTAGATGATGGATATATCATATCACACATCGCACCGCACCGCACCATATCCCAGTAACAAGAGAAGGGAAGCTATAGACCCAGATCCAGCCATAGTACACGAATCGAAGAAAGGGACTTAAGGAGTGTTGGGTTAAGCACGTGGGGGGTTTGAGACATATGCCAATATTGAATATTAGCTTTGTATGCTGAATTGTATTGGGTGTGTGGTTTTAGTGCAGATGCAATACGGTGTGATGTTCTACGCAGGTAGGTCGGTGGGTAGATATACAGATATCTAGCAATCTACACAGTAAGCAAAAGAAACCACTACCACAAAGTTATACTACTATCGATCCACTATCCACTATTCACACCACAAAAGCCGATATTATACAACCCTCAGCAGAGAAGAAGATTATCTATCCGTCTATCAGTCTAACCACGACAACTGGAATGTCACCACACCAAGCAAAGCAGAGAATCATCACTTAGAAACCCCCCTCAGATATATCACTTAATCACAGATACAGGACCTCAAAGTACGTTTTCGTACCAGCATTCAGTCATCCCAATCGCTAAAAGACATCATTTATCAATTGCTCAATCCCCAATCCGATTCTATTCTGATATGATATCTTTTCTTTTCCCTCCTCCCCTTTCCCCAACCAAGGCTATGCAGTATTGTGAAGAAGAAAAGGAACACACATAAAGATACCTACCTACTTCATTCTCATCATCATCATCACCATGAAAGAAGAAAGGGGAAAGCACAAAACAACTAGAATAGATACATGAATGAATCAATCAATCAATCATGAAAATGCTTCTTTTATGCTATGCCCTATCATATCATATCATGCCCGCCATGCCATGCTACGCTACGGACGAGACCAGCACGGCAGCTTCCCCACCCGCCCACAACAACAAGCAGGATGCTAAACCACGAGCCCAGCTTAGCTTCCACAAGTAACCGAATGCAGAAAGAAGCAGAAAAAGAAGAAATCTAATCTTCATAAGCATCACCATACTCCCACATACCATATCTCTTATCCTTCGCCTCCCTCTGCGCCTCATTCAACGACTGAATCACATCCGCAAAGCCCCTCTCCCAACCCTTCAACTTGAACGGAACCATAGCATGACCCCCACTAATGACATCCTTATTAATACTCTCCGTCAACGACGAGCTAGTCTTAGCATCATACAGCGTAACGTAGAGAGTGCCGTCCGGAGCCGTGTAGTCGACATTTGCAACGAGTTCCTTGCCAGCCGTAGCATCGGTGATGAAATCGATGGCATCGGTCAAATAGTCCTTGTTGGTGGGGAATTGGATGAGTGATAGGATGGCATCGACTGCTTGTGGACGAAGCTTTTGAGCCGAGAATTGTGGTTGAGAAAGGGGACGGAGACGGGCCCATGGGATCTTCTCACTGTTGCCATAGTCGATGTAGACGACTTCAGCCTCCTTCGCAGTTCGGTCGTTGGCGCGTATACGAGCTCGGTACCATTGTCCATCTTCGGTGAATTTGGCGGCAACATAGTCTCCGGCTTTAGGTGGTCCCGGAAGGCCTGCTGCATTCGCCGGATTCAGGTGGAAAGACTTGAATTGAGTCATCATAGTTTCCAGGGCTGAAGTACCTGTGCCGATGATTTGAAGTTTAAGTTTTCCATTTTCATCAATGTTGGTGACAACGACGTCTCGGTAATCCTTTTGGCGTTTAGTTGGAATTGCATCATCGTTGCTTTCAGCAGTAGTAGGTTCTTCCTCTTCCTCTTCTGCGTCCACAGATGGATCCCAATCTACCCAGATACCCTTTCGTGCGTCCTTTGCACGTTTTTCGGCAGCTAATAATTCTTTGGAATTTCCGGCCTGTTCTGCGGAATGTTGGTGGACCGTAGCGAAACCTTCCTCAACCAAAAGCTTGCCGAAACTCTCCTTGTTGACGAAAAGTTCACCAATGAAACCACCAACTTTATCAATGCTATGAACATCAATTTCAACATCGCGCTGTGATAGTCTTCGGTTGGCAAGATCGTGGGCTTCCTTTCCAAATGGCTCACTCTTCTCATTAGCATTTCTAGCAGACTTTGGAGCTCGAACACCAGCCAAGACAAAATTCAACTTGATGCCTTCTCGTGGAACTAAGACCACAAATCTGCCTCCTCCTTTGACGAAGTCGACAATAGCTGGAACCTTTTTCTGTCGTTGCAATGTTGCTACATGTAGTTTGGCCTTTTGGACAGTTTCCGAAGCGTCGAGATATTGCTTGGCCTTGGTAGGCTTTCCAGACCACATGCCCTTTTTCTCGGTCTTGGCGGTCTCTTGTGCAGCCAGCAGATCATCGTAATTGGGAGCTCGATCAGTATCATCTCTTCGGTGACGAATCACTGAAGCCCATCCTTCTTGGACTAATAATAAACCAATATTCTTGTCATTTATGGTAACAGAGGCAACCTCCTTAGCATCATATTCTTCGGTTCCTGGACGAGATCCATCGATGCTAATTCGTACATGCTTTCCGATTAAGCGCTTGCGAAGGAACTCCTTTGCTTCATCTCTGAATGGCGCTTCAGATGGCTCAGTTGGGCGAGGTCCCCGAATACTGCTGATGTTAATACGCTTCTCAACCCCTGCTTTATTTTGAACGAAGATTTGATCAGCGCTGAAGATCTTGGTAACTGTCGCTTCTAAGCTCCCGCTTGGACCATTGTTCTTCGCAACATGATCCTTGAATAGACCATGTCTTGCAGATTGTGCGGCCTTTTCGCTTTCACGCAACAAAGCCATATCTGAGCCGAGAAGCGTCGAGTGGAAATCTGTGCATCGTGCAAGTCCAGCTTCGAGGATGAATTTAGCGATCGTGCCCTTAGGATGTATGACTGAAGCAATAAGCTGGCCTTGGGGACTCAGTCCCAAGATGTGGACTTTGACATTTCGTTGAAGTAATCGTTCTTCGACAAAAAGTCGTGCTTCATTTCCAAATGGTTCGGCTGGTGCAGTCTGTCCGTTCGATGGATTTACCCGTTCAGTAGCTGGGGCACGGATACCCGCAACTAGGGTCATGACTATAATTCATTAATACATACAGTAATTGTAATGTTCAGAGCAGCCTACCTTGGATGTGCTGCGTAGGAGACACGATTAATCGCACAAGCATCCGATCACCACTTAACACGCGTTCGACCAAACCATCTACAGTCTTACCCTTCCATTTGTCAAGGAAAGACTGCGAGTCACCCATGTCATGCTGGACCTCAATACGTCCACCACTACTTTGCCATAGACCTTTGTCCTCGCTGCGTGCGGTAGCTTCCAACCGGCGCAAATTGTCTAGTTGCTGGAGAGCTTCTTCAGAGTCTTCCTTTCTACCAGCATCTTCCCGCAATTTGGTCCAGCCCTCCTTTATCATTTCTTCAGGAAGTCTGGTTCCATCGCTAAGGAAAACGAGACCATATTCGCGCTTCGTATTTGGAATTTGGTAGAGTACTTGGAATTGCACTACTCTTCCTACTACTAACTTTCGGAGCGCATCGCGAGATTCGAATGCAAAGGGTTCGTCGCCTTCCTTTTTGAGATGGGGCGAGGTGCAATATGCCAGAGACAAAATGCGCTCGCGTTCAGGATGCTCAATTGAGGAGAGCACAAGACTATCACCGCTCAAGACAGACTTGACTTTGGCCTGGTTGAGAACCATACTTTTATAATCGGACGGAGGAATATTTGGAAGTCGTTTCTTTCCGAGTGGAGGAATTCGTGGACTAGGAAATGGTTCAGGCAAGTCAGTAACTTCTTCTATAACTTTGGAGTTTGCTGAGCTTTGTGAAGTTGTGCGGCCATTGGGAGAGCTTCCTGTCGCAGATGCATAGCCGATTTTGATAGTTTTTCCACCCATTGTGAAAGATGATGAAATTTGAGACTGGGGAAAAAGACAAGTATGTGGAGAGGCGGAAGGCACTTTCAACTGCAGTTCAGATTTTTTAATTTACTGAATGGAGGGGCAGTGAAAATATTTGATGGAAGTAGTGAATGTGCCAGGAAGAATTGGAGTTCCAATAGGCTTTTAAATTGGTTGGAGTTTCTTGAAAGGTACCTTGTTGTCCAACATCCGACATACGAGTAGGGTTGAATATAAATGCAATCTGGCGAAATTGCCTAGGTGCTGAGTAGGCGTAGAAATGACCGGATGTCTGTTCCCTGGGAGGTGTACTTCACCCATATTCCTTATTTTGGGAGCATATATGCCAATAGTTGCCGGTACTCCATTTTTGCTCATCGGTGGCCTTTTCCAGCATGAAGTATCGGGAAACGATAGGTGGTTTTCCAGTTTCCAATTTCCAATTCGGAGTTTTGCGGTTTGCAGCAGCAACAACGGGAGGTAGGCAAGCGGACAGGACAGCTCTTTTATGGACATGTATGTGGTCAAAAAAAGATTGTGCAACTTACGGAGATCAGAGAGATTTAAGCAGCAGTAGCAATAGCCGTTGCTCAGCAAATGATCGTGTGTGATAGGGGAGTAAGTCAAAGAGTCCCAAAGACAGGAATTTGGCAATGAGATATTGAATTGGAAGGAAGGAGTGATGATTGAGGAGTGGGAGAGACGAGTGCTGGTACAATTGGAAAGTGGTCAAGTGTTCTTTTTGGAGCTTCAGCGGATCCATCTATTACATACTCCATTTTGAGGCTATTACGGTCCCTGATGTGGGGTTGTCCTTTTCTTAAGGTTACAAACAGGTACTTCGATTGGACGAGGAAGCGATCCTGGAGATCCCAGAGCTTTGATCCTTGCAGGAAAAGCTGTCATCATTGAACCTCACACAAATCTTACAGCTGGCAGGGGGCGTGAGCAATTGGTGTTGGATGAAGAGCCACATCGTACTACACAGATCATTCATACAAGTTCGAGAGATCACTATCTCTGGTACAGGCACACGGGAAGATGGTTACTCAGTCAAAAAGATGCTTTTCCTTATTAACACAACTAGTAGACCAGGTAAATAAGCTATTTAGCTTCTATTTCACATCGCATCCAACATCCGTTTCCAACATTCCCCTTGGCCTGGAAGGCCGATTATGCTGCAATGCCGATGACACCTGTACAATCGTCAGTGATTTATATCTTTGGAATCTGTAGAAGCAGAGGCACAAACCGCAAGCTGGTCTGGTACCGGCATTACCGGTCTTCTTAGACTCTTCGGTGTCTCCTCGTCCGAGATCATCAGTTCCCGAGTGGACGACAACAGTACGCTGCAATCACTGTAAGTTTGAGACTTCATCTCCATTCACAGAATCCTTACTCCAATTACGCTCTCAGGACCAATCAACTTGATCAGCTTGTCCTCGGTGGAACCAGTGGCATTTCCTTGGCCATCAGTCTTTATGTTTCCAAGATCACCGACATGGCGGACATCATCGGTGGGAGCACCATGAGTCTTTCCGTGAGGGTTGACTGTAAACATGCATCAGCCTTATGTATTCCATGCGTTCCGAGCTAGAGTTTTAGACGTACAGTGAGGCCCGGCGGATGTGCAACCGTTGGTGTTGTCACCAAACTGGTGGATGTGCATGCCGCGCTCGGCATTGGGATCTTGGCCAGAGATGTTCCATGAGACAACGGTAGGGGAGGATTCGTCGGCTTGCTCGAAGGTAACGGTGCCGGAGATCTTCGAGTCACCTCGGACGGATGCAACTGCAGTAGAACAAATCCAATGTTAGCCTGGGCAATCTAAAAATAACGCCCCGAGAGCAATGAAAAGGAGCCTCATGGACGATCTGATGTAGCCATGAGACTTTCAGATGCTCGATTGGAAATAGTGTGCCCATCCGGGTTGCCCATTGTTGACGGAAACGTGCTCAAAAGCTCTCAAGGTGACCCCGCCATTGGCTACAGACGCAAACCGGCGGGGTAATTGAGTATTGAGAAGAGATCATTAAAGGAATGAAGCGTACCTGCTTTAACCATTTTGTAGAGAGTCAGAGATGTGTTAATAAATAGGTGAAGTTGTGTTGAGGTTGAGAATTGAAGTTATTTGTTTGCAGACAAAAGAACATGAGAGAAAGAGGGGTGGGAATGGGGGAAGCTTCGGATTGCAAGAAAGTGGGGTCACAAAGCAAACTATGAAGTTTGACGATGAGATCTGCTCGATTATCAATCCATACTCCGAGCCTCGGACGAATCAAAGAGTAGTTGGGATTTCGAAGGACTTGTGAATATCACGTGCTAATCAATATCTGCATGTAAGTGAGGAATGTTGATCATTTCGTCATGACTATTGCACCAGCAAGCGAAGGGATTGACGGATCAATGGCTACTGTTGTTCTAGAAAGCTTTTCTACCGTAAGTACTTTGCGTATGCTTCTAGTGCTTCTAGAATGTTACGCTAGGGTATGGGCGACAATATTTCCACTTGAAGATCCTGAAGAGGCTCAAATTAAGACTCCTATCTTGGCGGCCTTTATTTCCAGACATCTGACTGTGTGCTGGCTCACAGCAAACCAATCCAATAGGGGCCGGGCGGAAGACCATATACGTGGCAAGGCAGGTCAGTTGGAGATCGAAGAGGAAGTGGACGTTGCTCTGTGGTGACATAACACATTGGTGCAGCACTGTGATGAGATTAGAAACAAAAGTAACTTACAGTGCTTATATCTGCCGATGTGTTGCCTCTTCTCCGCCTGGCAGCAGTAAAATCGAGAAATAGATATTGCACAGTAGCCGGACAGCCGATGATCGCCTATTTTATTACCCGTCCGGTATTACATATAGGGGAGGCCGTATTCTGGTACGATGGCATATCGCATAGAGCATAGCGCATGGATAACATCTCTCTTTTGCTGGTTCCAGGGGAGAGGGTGGTCCTAGATTCAGATGCACAGACTTGGAGTTTCAAGATCAAACCATGGGAATAACATCCTCCCTAGCAAGTAACTGATGAAGCACGGAGTAAAGGTAAGGAAGCGACCAAACTTCAAAGGGACCTGAGCATCTTGTGCCTCCTCCATACATCAGCCACAGCCCTACCGTGGGGCGCAAGGCCTTTTGGATTTTCTTGGTAAAGTTTCGATGTGGCACTGGCGGCAGCTTCGAATCCTGCCTTCGCCACGACTTTCTCATTATCTCCTCGAGTCATCAGATAATCGCGTGGGTAAGACGTAAGATCCCACGGCCTGAGAGCTGGGAATAGAGAGATGCAGGCCAAGAGCACTATAATTATGAATACGACGAGTAGAGTTCTAGCGAGTCGATCAAACGCCGTCGAATCAAGGTTGAGTGTTGAGAGTGTTTACGACGACCTCAGCTCCAGGAGGCACTTGTAAAGTTAGGAATCGGGATAATGAGGATAATCTGAATACTCGGATTCCGAAATAACCCAAATACTCAGAATAAATTACGGATAGGAGATTGGACACAGTACGGCGGTATCATGGTATTAATTCATGCCCGTACTTGGATACGCAACAATGCAATAGTGCTGTAGCTTCCGGCCTTGCTAACACCCACGCACCACTTTCCAACAACATACCCAGTCGAGCCAGTCCAGCCAGTCCAGCCAGCAACCTTATCCACAACTTGACATAATTTCTTTTCTACCAACTAACCACTCTGATTTCCTCGACCTTTCCCTGCAGGATCTCCAGACATTCTAGCAGAGTCAAGGAAATCGAGTAACTGCAGAGCCGTCGTTCCGTTCCCATATCTGTAGGTAGCACCAGACCGGGATATAATTAATATTGAGTGGTGTGTGCGGAGACTCCGTATCCCCGTCTCGAAATCTCGCTCTCTGGTCGCAAAGTCTGGGCATTCAAATCAACCACTTTCCACACGACAACGTGCATAGTCTTGAATAGCGAACACATCGATCCCCCAAACATAATCAAGAGCAACTCGACAATCACCGAGTCAGCATCGCAATCGCACGACGAACCTCTGTCCTGTCCCTAATATCATATCGGCCAGCGAACGAACGAATGGGCATCGTATCGAATCCTTGAATGCGCAGAGCAGACCTCAGAGTCTGGAGATTGGATCCTGAACGCCGATAATCCTGCTGGCAGATTCGACACATTCTCGAGTTGTCTTTCGTCACTACTTGACGAATAGATTCAAAGCGAAGGATACCTGCGCGACCTCATCTCGTCGCAATCATGTCTTTTCAAGCAAATGGGGGAGGACGTTATGGCCATGTACCTCCAGCACGATATGGTCCACCGAGTTCACAACCTCCAAATCACAGTTTGCAGAGGCAATCCAGTTTCGACAATGGCGACGATGCCGCCTTTTTCGATCCGAGCAGCAGCGTATATCAAGCTGCCCCGCCTTCAGCGGGGAGAACCAATATGCCGCAAGAGGAGTTGTTCATTTCAACAACTGCGATGAGCCCACAATCACCTGGCAGATCCTCCTTTGGAAGTCTAGGTAGTCCGGCTCTATCAGGATATCAACATCAATACCAACCCATGCAAGGCGCCCAGTCACCACCTCTTCCCTCTCAAGCACCATATAACCCTCAAAATTTTGCCAGGACACAATCTCAGGCGCAGCCAAATCAATATCGCCAACAGTTAAATTACAGCCAGAGCGTAGCTAGTTCTCACCAATATGCCGGTTCTACATCTTCAAACCATCAGCCATACAATCCAGCTGCATATCAGTCGCCGCAATATCCTGCGCGCCATTCCTCTACAGCTTCATATAGCAGTTACGGTAGCTCATTTGCGCAGACGCCGACTAGCACAACCTCGTCGTCATATTGGCCGCAGAATACACCACAATATGGCACCCCGTCATACCCATCCCGTTCAACGATTTATGATACATACGGCCAATTTGGAAGCCCAACTTATACCCCTCCCCATTCGGCTCCTTTACCTCTTCCTCCAAGGCAAACGTCTTACAATCCCCCATCTTCGTCAGCTCCCTATCCAGTCAATGGAGATGACTTCCCAGAAGGTGATTATATAGGTTCGACAACTAACCCACCGTCCCATTCCAGCCACACCACATTTGCGACTCCTACTGACACCATACCTGAAGACTCTCCTCCAATTCCGCCCCCGAAACATTCCTTGACAAATTCGGTGCACTCGGTCGCTCCTCTGCCAATGCCATCTTCACCAACCACCACGTTACAGAGACATCCGACGCAAAGGCCCCTACCTAGCGCGCCAGTGGGACAAAATATGGGAGACGATGATGACTGGGGTCTCGGAATACAGCAAGGTAAGACCGATGAAGAAATCACCCAGGAACAAATATTTGCGGATATTGGAGATGCGCTCGGACCTGGATCCAAGCGTAACGGCGATCTCCTTGACGGCGAGTTGAATAGATACAATTCTAATGCTACAACGGTTTATTCTGGTGCAGGGGTAAACAGATTCCCATCAACAGCTTCTACCCTACCGGCAGATCACCATGGGACTTCTTACGATTACGACTATGACGACGATGAGAGCGATCTAGAAGCCGCCGCTGGTATCGAGGCGATGCGAATCGCAGAAGAACAAGAGGCTCAATTTTCAGGTGCTGGAGCTTTGACATTTGGAGGACCCTATGAAGGACATGCAACTCACGAGCGACAACAAAGCCATCAGTTGTCACAGGATGAAAGCAGTGACAGCGACTACAAGCATATGGACTTGGGCCTATTCGGTGGTGGTTACGATGCGCATATGTCATATGGAGGGGATGATTTGACAGGCGTCAGTACCGAGCATAGCAGCGAGATGGAAGATCAGAGTCGGCCGTTACCTACACCATATGATCTTGGACAGGCTGATCCTCATGCTCAGCGGCCTACAACTGGCGCTTTAGGCGGGATGACGGATTACTCTATGCCTGGTGAGGGCGAAATACACCCATTCCCAGCTTTTGAGGAAGCTAGAGTCGACAATTACGGCACTGGTGGACTGGAAAGACCGAGATCTCAATCTCATAGATTGAGCTTCGATGAAGGAGATGAGCCCCGGATCTTGGATTCGCGACAAAGTGGCATATCTGGAAGCGATTCTTCGACGAGGGACGAAATGCCGGAGATGTTTTACCATCCTGGTATGAGCTCTGGATCACAGCAAAGACCGCTTCCAGCAGTCCCTCCAATGTCTGAAAATCGGACGCCACATTTACAACCAGCTGGAACATACCGCAATTCGCACCATTACTCACATTCTTACTCTTCCAGTATCGAAAGTGCACGGCCCTATCCTCCCACTGGGCCCGATGCATATCAGCAGAACATGCTGCAGCCAGCATCTCAATATGTGCCCAGGTCAACGTCTCTATCGAGTCATAGCAGTACCCCGCAGACAATTCCCCCTGTCCGATCAAAAACTGATGCCGAAGAACGACAAGCTCGAGCAAAAGCGAATAGGCAGTCTATGCTGCGTTCCGGTGCAGGGCTTGATGGGTATGATACAGGCACCCCACAGTCTTTAGGAACACTCGACTTGCCTGCTCTTCCAGCGGGTCGTCGCAAGAAGTTCTCTCCTACTAGGCTCTCGACAAGCGATTTCCGAAGGTGTCAAGAACCATGGGCGCTGAGTGGCATTGCATCTTGGATTCGAGAGATGGCTGGCGGCGAAACGGGCGAAGGCGAAGCTGACTTAAGGCAGAGGACTATTGAGGATGGACTTGTTGCCCTCTTCACTCATATGGTACCAACCATGAACACAGCAGATGCGGAGACTTTGAGTGAGAAGGTCGTGAAAACCATGTTTGATGCTGGCATTCTTGTCGTTGATGAAGAGTGGGTTAAATTTGGCCAGGGAGAAGTCTCTGGTGTCCTATGGCAATTAACAGGATCTGGTTGTTATTCTCCCAAAGTTCACGAACACGAAGTGCCTGGTCGCTGTTATTCGCATCATTGTACCCGGACCCTGAAAAAGATCAATCTACAGGCGCAAACACTGGAGCCTTCAAGAAAATCCGAGGATTGGATTACTTTCTTCAAACTCACCAAAGAACAACTTGAAGGGGCGAGTAAAAAGGAGATCGAACGACAGAACAACTTGCACGAAATTGTGATGTCGGAAGATATCTATATGGATCAAATTAATGTGTTGCGGATTCTGTATAGGGATAATCTAGCTGCCTGGCAACCGCCTATCATCGCAAAAACGAAAATCAACAAGTTCATCTTATCAGTTTTTGGTAAAGTCGAAGCTATTAAGGAAGTCAACGAGAATCATCTTCTTGCACAATTGAAGTACAGACAAAAGGAACAAGGTCCTTGGGTGATTGGATTCAGTGACATCTTCCGAGAGTGGATCAGGAAAGCCAGAGCCATCTACGTTGAATACGCAGCAGGCTTTCCATATGCCACATACCTTGTTCGACGTGAAGCGGATAGGAACCTCCTGTTCCGTCAGTTCCTGGATCAGGCCCGTGATAACAAGCTTTCTGGCCGTCTCGACTGGAACACTTACTTGAAAGCACCTATCACGAGACTGCAACGTTATGGTCTTCTACTGGGGACTGTTCTGAAGAATATGACGCAGGATACTGAGGAAAAGGCAACTCTTGCCATTGCGATTGAAGAGATTAAGGCAGTTACGCTAGAGTGTGATGCCAAAGTCGAGGAACAAGGAAGAAAGGTTGATATGATTGAGCTGCAATCAAAACTCTACCTTCGTCCGGGCATGGAACGTGTTGAGCTCAATCTGGATCATCTGGGCCGTGAACTCATCCATCGTGGTGATCTACAACGTGCCGGCAACAATCGTTTCACTTGGCTTGAAACGCATGCTATTTTATTCGATCATTATTTTGTCCTTGCCAAAACTGTCGTGCATCGAGATGCTTCTGGAGCACGGAAAAAGGAGGTGTACGATGTATCGAAAATTGTAAGTTTTGCCCCCTCATCAATTTGTCCTATCGAAAACATAGCTAAGGGAAATAATATTAGCCAATCCCCATGCAACTCCTTGTGCTTGAGAGTGCCGATGATGATCCAGTCCAGAAATCGGCTGTGAAAGGGATCGGTGCTGTTACAACAACAGTTACCAAAGCTGCACCAGCAAACGCTGCTGAAGCACGTCTAATCCGAACGGCGACGAATAGTGGGCTCGATAGAATGACAACTCTGGAGCACACGAACTCGAATACTTCCGTTTCAACGAATTCCTCCGCGCAACGCCTCAACACTGGTATTGCTGACAACGACGCGAAGGTCATGTATCCCTTCCGTGTAAAGCATCTTGGTAAAACAGAGATCTATACTCTTTATGCACCATCAGCGTCAAATCGACGGAAATGGTGTGATAAGATCATTGAGGCTAAGACACGCTATGCAGCAGCTCTATACGAGCAAAATGCAGAGCCCTTCCGTCTGAGAGTTATAGCTGATAGTGCTTTTTCGTATGACCAATTTTCAGCTATGGGCCAAAAAAGTGTTGTATCGGTTGCTGGTACACCTCTAGATAGGTCCATAAGAGAGATGGAGAAGACGTACGGTGGAAAGCCCCGACCGGTACCTGTTTGTCGAGCTCAAGTAAACTGTGCAGCATCTTTTACGGCGGGCGGGAAGAATATGATTGTGATTGGAACGGACTTTGGCGTGTTTACTTCAGAGGCATCCAATCCTCGAGGGTGGTCAAGGGTAAGTGTATTCACCGACTTTATAACAACCAAACTAACATCTATAGGTTATTCAAATGCCAAAAGTCACTCAAATCGCCATTCTAGAAGAATTCTCATTATGTCTCATCATTGCCGATAAATCTTTGATTGCCTACCACCTCGACTGTATCATACCTACAAACAGTCAATCAACCCAGTCAACAGATTCCTCCCGTCGCGCGCCCCAAAAGCTTTCCGGTTCTCGCGACGTCTCATTCTTCGCCACCGCCCGCATGAAAGAACGCACTCTAGTCTTCTACAAGAAGAAAGAGTCTCTGCACTCCACCTTCAAGGTCCTGGAACCCGTCCTGCAAAAGTCGTCGGAGAAAAAGTCTCGTATCTTCGGTAAACGTTTCGGCGGCAACACCGAGTTCTTCCGCGAATTCGACGAGTTCTACATCCCGACGGAATGCTTCACCATCAACCTCTTCCAAACATACATCGCTATCTCGACGCAAAAGGGCTTCGAACTCATGACCTTGGATAAGAAAGTCCCCATGTCGATCCCGGATACGAAGAATCAAAATATCGCGTCCATTGCCGCGCGACTGCAGGGCCAGAAACCACTCGGTATGTTTAGACTTTCGGACGCCGAGTTCCTGCTGTGTTACGAGGAATGCGGTGTTTACGTGGATAAACACGGCGAAGTCTCCCGCTCAGTGATTATGGAGTTTGTGGGCAGGGCCCGCACGGCGGCTATGTATGGCGCGTATTTGATGCTGTTTGATGGGGATTTCGTCGAGGTGCGGAATGCGGAGAATGGAAGGCTGCGACAGGTCGTTGCGGGGAGAGATGTGCGGTGTTTGGATGCGGGCACGAATCCGCTGGGCGCGGGCGCGAATGCGATGCATGCGATGGGGATGGGGAATGGAGCGGGCGCGGGGCCGATGGGGAGGACGCTGAAGTTGGCGATGGCTCATCCGGAGGTGGCGGGGAGTCAGATTGTGTTGGAGATGGTGCTTAATGAGGGGCATATGGAGTAAGGTTGGTGGGATGGGGTGGGAGGTTGGGGGTGTTTGGGTCTGGGCATGGGAAGGAAAGGAAGGGGAAACGGACAGGAAGATAAAAGAATAGGAAAGGCAAGGAAAGGAAGAGACCAGGAAGAGATGTCGAAGAAGACGAAGAAGAGGGAAAAAGGAGTACGAGTTCTATATGTGCATACCCCATACATATATAACTTACCTCACCTTACCTTACCGTACGAGTATTATTAGCATTATTTTTTCCTCCACGATCTACTTTTTTTGGTTTATACCTCTTTTCGATTTTATAATGATACCACCTATATCCATTACTACTACGCTTTTCCCTTGGGCCATTTGACTTCAAGTTTTGGAATATGAGCGATTGGACTGGGTTGATTTTGTGGGGGTCTGAAGGAGTTCCGGGATCGGAGGGGGCGCGTCTAGTAGATAGATGGATGGATATTGTATCTTAAAGAGCTTGAAAAGGAGAGTAAAGGTCACTGCAGTTTAATTCGAAGAATCATAGGAACATTTTAAAATCAGGTATATTTCATGATCCCTAATCACTATCTACTCAGTTTCCAGCCACCGACCCAGCAAATCAATCACTACAACCAAGCACAAGAATCTACTCTTGCAACTTAGCCTTCAAGATATCCTTCAAGGTAACCGCATCAGCCGCGAATTGACGGATACCGTCAGCCAATTTTACTGTCGCCATAGGGTCTTGGTTGAAGTCGAATCTGAAAGTGGGTTGGTCGTCAATGTATGACTTCTTCTCGATGTCCAAAGAGCTGGCGTTGCTGGCATCCAACTTCTTTGGTACGGCTTCTTGACTCGACATCAATTCCTCCAAAAGCTTGGGTGCAATGGTCAAGTAGTCACAGCCGGCAAGTTCGGTAATTTCTCCGGTGTTACGGAATGAGGCTCCCATGACGATGGTCTTGTAGCCGAACTTCTTGTAGTAGTCATAGACGCCACGGACGAATGTGACACCGGGGTCTTCGGCGGAGGTGTAGGTCTTGCCGGTGGTGTCCTTGTAGTAATCGAGGATACGACCAACGAAGGGGGAGATGAGGAATGCGCCGGCTTCGGCGGCAGCGACGGCTTGGACATGGGAGAAGAGGAGGGTGAGGTTGCAGTTGATTTGGTGGTCGCGTTGAAGGATACGGGCGGCTTGGATACCTTCGTAGGTGGAGGCGATCTTGATGAGGACACGGGATTTGTCAATACCGATGGATTTGTAGAGCTGATGAAGTTAGCACAGATTGTTTGGAGTCTGGGAATATTTGTGTGTATTAAGAAATACATACCTCGATGATGTGAATAGCCTTCTCAACGGTCTCCTTGGTGTCGAAAGAGAATCGCGCATCGACCTCAGTGGAAACCTTACCCGGAACAATGTTCAAGATTTCCTTACCGAACTCGACGAGAAGACGGTCGAGGGTGGCGTCGGTCTTTGTCTCGAGATCACCCTCCTTTTCTTTGCCGTATTTGACCGCAACGTCGATCAACTTGGCATATTCGGGTTTCTTTGAGGCAGCGAGGATGAGGGAGGGGTTGGTGGTGGCATCTTGGGGCTTGTATTTGCCGATTGCTGTAGATGAATCAGTATATGTCGTCGGGTGTTTGGAGCAGGTGTCGAAACATACAAGCAAAGTCACCTATGTTGAGAGCAAGTCAGTAAAGATTCTCAACTGGAGTGGGGTGGAAAGACTGACCAGAATCGGACACAACGACCTATCCAGATGAAAGAAAAATGATTAGCAGGTTGTTTTCTGACTTTCAGTATCTTAACTTACGGTGCCGGTGGCTTTTAATTGATCCAATGAAGTAGACATGGTGAGTTTTGATGTTTTGTATGTTGATGTTGTGAGATGGAGGGGAAGAGGAAGAGAGTTAAGTTCGCAAGGTTCGGTGGGGTATTTAAATTTCGACAAACTGCATCATAAGAATTCCAGTTACGAATTACGAATTAGACGCTAAGAGTGGGTGGATCAGAGAGTAAAGCCAAGAGACAAATAAAGCCGTCAAGGTTGTCTGATGTTGTTTACGGAGTTAAATTCTACGATATAGATGTGTATTTAAATATATTTAGACTTTTATATCTATTATTCAGCTGTGTATATAATTCCTTACTTTCTTTTATATATTCCGACTTCCCATCCAAAGCTATTGCTGTTATTCACCGCTCAACATGAAGCTCTACAGCATTGTTCGCCTTCATTCCCAGGCACGCCGCATTGGGACAGTGGTACAGTGGGACCCCGCCACCTAGACGTACTTGTCCTCTAGCTGGCAAGGGAGACCCCTCCATACCCAAACAGCCAATGATACAATAACCCGCACCCACCTGCCGCAACGTCATACAATTACTTCTGTTGGTTTTTCTGTTTTCTGTTGGCTTTTATACGTATGGTGCATGCTGGCGGCTCTGGGTTCTGGGTTCTGGGATGTCTCCGATAAGTGCGTGTGTAAGCAAAAGGCCGGCCTCATTTGTCATGGCGTTGCAGAATTCAAAGCCCAGCGCTGTTTCTCCGTCGGACCGTCCGGAGATATCACAGACTCGCAGGATTGACTGACGATGTGTGACCCGACCCAACCGTACTTTTGGTGCCTTGACGCAGAGTAACAGCGCAGTGTGCAACCAGGAAGTTTCGGGATTATGTAATGGGTCGTGGTCTAGCTCGTTCTTATTATTTATCACTGCTGAATAGTTTATGAGCAAGCCGGTCTTGCGATTGTACCCCTTGATGAGAACCCTTCATGCGCTCCTATCTGGTAGCGACCCGGAAAGACAACCCCAACTTGCTATCTCATAGTATCCTCTATACTATGGTTACAGGCCAAATAAAACCAAACAGTGGGTCTTGTAACACTTGTAGCAGTTAATACTGTTTTGGTATAAGATATAAGAAAACAGGATTGATTTGTAGTATAAAAGCTATTCGTCTGCTTGAGATAATACTATATCAAGCAAGGTGCTAGAAGTTTCTAAGACCCAGTCTTTGGTTTTATTCGGCCAACTACCATAGTATAACTGTTTTCAACAATAAACCTACGATAATACTAATTGTCCGCCGACTACTCGTATCGCGTGATCCTGATCACTTCTACGTGACTTAGAAGACCAGCTTCCAGCTAACATGCACAGCTCTTCCGCTCCTAGCAACTAGCAGCTAGTTCCCAGCTCTGAGAGCGCCGACGTAAATAAAACCCGCGACGATGTAAATAAATTCCAGGAAAAGGTCACGCCATCATGCCTAGGGTAATACACTCCCCAACTCCCCGACACCAAGTCGTCCCTTGTTCAAGTAACTGATATATCTCTCCATTCGAAGTTGGGTAAATCAAGTGCTTCTCCATTCATCATTCCTTGAACCCAACTTTCACCTATCAAAGTATACTTTCCATCTGTTCGCGGCCTTACCACCAATGGAACTCTTCCTCCCTGCAAAATACAGATTTTGTCGCCGACTTCCGAGAGTTCAGGTATCCATGCAAAACGATCATGAGAAGTAAGACAAAATCTCTTTCCGTTAAGGAAAGACACTTGAACTTGGTGGACATCATCAAGAGTTATATCAGCAGACTGAAAATCTTCCCCTGTAACTGATCTATCCAACATTACCTTGAAAAGCTGGTCTGACCATTCCACCTGCTCTGGCGATGCCTCGTCGCCAAACCGATCCACGTCTATTGTCACTGCCTGACACAACTTATAGTATCTTTCATTAGTTAAAGTACTTTTGCTGCACTTTGCAGTCTCAAAAATCTCCTTCAGTGCTGGAAGGGTTTCATCCATACGAGATTCTAGTGGAAGTCGTGCAATGGTACCAATCTCATCGATATCAGCCGTCTTAAGGTCTAGAACACTCTCACCACTTATACGCCACGACTTCTCCGGTGTTGGTGAATTAGAATCAGATATGCTCGACTTGGAAGCATGAAAATGATGGATTATAGCCAACCGACGGCCATGTAGACTTGAATGACTTGAATTAAATGTCGGTACCCAGGATGCCAAACTGGAGTGAACATGTGACAAGCCCGCATAAGATAGAACCTGAAGCCCACTTGAATCCGCCCCCAGGCACCAAATAGCGAAACTCTGGAAAACGTCATCGATCGATAAGGTGTAGTCGGCGACAAATCCGGGCGTATATCTAAGTCCTAGCAGAGCATAGATCCTATCTCTAGGATCTGAGATATCGAAATATGCTCCATGGCTGAGAGCATCGAGCATTGCAGTGAGACCACGGTCTGCATTGGCGGTAGACCGGGACTCTCGCATTGCAGCTATGCGGAAGAGATTGGCTAGGGCATTTACGTCGAATCCATCCGGTATGCTTCTGAGCGTCACAGAAAGTACTAGAACCGAAACTGGGAGTAGAATTTTGTCCAGAGAAAGTATTCGTGTGCCGAAGACAATATCCACAGCTTTCGCAAGCACCACTTCTTGAACTATCCATAATCTTGTAAACCATGGACGTCTGAAGAGGGGCCCAAGATATCTGTAAAAGCCAGGAACCCAATCTGACTGGAATTCTCCAAGGACCTGTTGCGGCACATGAATGCGATTTTGAAGCTTTTTGGTGCTATATCCTTCGAGAGAGCCACAGAGCCATCTGTCCAGGCGCTCGAGAAAGTCGAATGCATCGTGCACAACATCATCCTCCTCTTCTCCAATCCATGCCAAGGTCCTTTCAGCCTGCGAGTATATCTTCCCCATCAAGGCAACCTGATGGTTCTTCTCCGCGTCGACATGCTGATTGATACAAATCGCATCAGCCCAAATAGTCCTTGATTTTATCGGATCGCGGATATGTCGCAGCGCAGAATAGAGGCTTTCGGTGACATTAATGGCACGATTGTTGCAATGGATTTGCCTAGGCTTAGACGAGTCCCCCCATGCGTACGAAAGTGCTTCGTACTCTGGGGTTAAGGACATACGCGTGTGGATCAGTTTGCAATCCAATGGTTTGGAAGATGTTCCTGGACCAAGAACTAAAAGGCGGATTTCGTCTGGATGTTGAAGTCGTCTGTATCGGTAGCTTAGCTTCGGAGGGTTCGTGCACTAGTGAGAGAATAATTGTGAGCTATCGCAGGGAGCGTGCCAGTGTAATGAGCCTTCACCTTCACAACGAGAGTGTCTCGTTTCGCTGATCTTCTCTCTGATCTGATAGGAGCCATCTTGGCGAAGAATATACTGTAATCTCTTTATAAGGATTTGTAGATATATATTTCGAGGGTAGGCGCAAATTGGCCGCGGTTCGTTCCAAGCACTTCCAGGCTCGGCTACATTTATCATACTGGCGGACGTCGAATACTTGTATACACAGCCCCCCGACTTAGTACAGATTTACAGTAGGGTAATTGCTGCCTATTTGCTTTATTACTACTGGATAACGATACTGGTTATTTAGAGCCTTAAATGCTATCCAAAACGAGTTCGAAGATCTTTCATGAGAATCGTCGTGTACTGCAGCACCCAGTATGATCGGCCTTTAGCTTTTCGGTCATAACTGCGGGTAGGTAGGTGTCACAGCTTTATTGGGAATATTTCCTACTCGGCGATAAACCAGTGGTAGCTATCGGGTATTTCGGGGCCAGCATCCCGTCAATCTATTCTGTTCTACAAGTATATTACATATCTATCTTATTGATCTAGTCTATAAGTTACCCAAGTAATGAAATCGACGACATGTCCTCGGAGCGCCGCGGAATTGATCTATAAATCTCTACGCTCCCACTCAGATCATACCATATCCGCCTCCCTTTTCTTTTCTTCTTTTCTATCCACAACACCAACTTTCCTTTCCCCGCCTTCCCCACGCACCCCCTTCATCCTATCCTCATCCTCCTCTGGTCCTCCCTCCCTACAAGCCCATCCATCCACAAACCGCAACGTCTCTCGTCCCCAAATCCTGTTCATAACCAACAACCGCACCGGCATCAGCGCGATAATAATCACCGGAAACGCAGGCGCCGCCACCGTCAACGTAACATAGAAAATAATCCCCGTCATCACGATCTGCAACAATGTGTAGCCATGAATACCCCAATAATTCTTTACCCCGCGCGGTAAAGGAGGGAGTTCGGACGCTGGTGTCAGCATCCAGAAGAAGCGGAAGAGAATGGGGTTTACAGCAAGTGATTGCTCGCCCATGAAGATGAAGAGACCCGCAAGGACAGACGTTGGAGTTAAACCGAGGACGTGCTGGAAGGGTGGGGAGAGGAAGAGTAGGATGCCGGCGGACTGAAGAAACGATGACCACCGCTGTTCGAAGACCTCTTGTCTTTCTCGGATTTCGATTCGCTCTTCTCCGTTTTCAGTGAGAACAGTGACGGCTTCTACTTTGACGGTATGGAGAAGAGATTCCGAGTGAAGGGGAGCTTGCGGTAGAAGCCCATTAGCTGGGGGAATACCGAGAATACCGCATATTGCAGTCGTTGTGCCGAGGAGAACAATATCCCATGCAAATCCGCCTGGCTTTTTAGTTCCATAGCGATCCAGAGTACAGATGATACTACTGATTTCGTGATCGAAATAGAAGAGGATGGTGATGATAGCTCCTGGAATCATAGAAATAAAGATCCAAGCAATAGGTAATTCCCAAAACTTGACGAAGAATACCGTCCGGTCAGGACTCGATGGCCGGAACGATGTAGAAACAGCAAGTCGTTCCTGCTGAAGGTTCGCCAGTTCTCCTATGTGAGGTACACCAATGAAGAAGATAATTGATATTGCTGCGGCGTACTCTGCGAGACCCATGCGGAAGTATCGATGAAAAAGAGGCTTCCATGAATTTGCAGTCGATAAGGTGACAGCCATAAGAAATGTTCCTATTGCTCCAATGATGGCGTAAAGGAAAGAATCGAAAGGGACAGCTTCATGGGTTCGTTGCAACTCTTGTATGGCCTTGTGAAAATAAATTACACTGTTTAGGAGTGAGAATATATCCGCACTGAAGTTCGTAACGTATTGCATTGTCCAGTCGTGAGCGTTGAATATCGCGAGGAGGTAATGCATCCATCCTGCATGAATTAATGACCATGCCATCACTGGAAGAAAATCTACCTATAGAAGGGTCAGCTTAAGATAGAATGCCGTCCTGAGAAAATGCTTACTTTGAATGAATCTTGACATAAAGAATAAATATTTTCTGCCAATACCGAAAATGGTCCTGTAACTCCAAGTATAGTCAAAGGCTGTATTGAGAATCTAGTCCTGACGTTAGCTTGCTATTTTCAAGACTCTTTTGCACAACTTACAGAGAGAATATGAGACCGCATAATCCCGTACTGAAAACCACCTCTATCGTTCCCCACGTCTTGCCGGTGAGTACATACAAGTCACTAGCGAAGGTTATGCCAGGTAGAATATTAGTGAAGAAAACATATACTGCGCTGGCAAATATCAATTGATTGAAGCAACTCCAATCTGAGAAATATCGACTCCTAATATTGCGGACATCTTGCTTGAGTAGTCGGAATGGTCGCAGTTTTCCATTTGGGCTAAATAGATTCTTCAACTTGACTTTGAAGGGCTGCTTTCCAGTTGGTGCCATGCTGGTATCCGCGATATCTGCTTGTTCATGCACTTCTTTTTCGGACGCAGTCTGAGTCTGTTGACCTGGCTCGGGATGTGATGGCAACTGGTGGTTCCCGGCATCTGTTTGTGAGATTGAAGAGCTATCAGATACCGGCATCATGGTAGATGCTGAACTGTTGTTCGGCGAGCTCCTCAGATGAGGTTCTCTGGTCTCGCTTCCTGACATGACTGAGTATATTCTCACAATATGTGCATTCAGAAGTGCAACTTGACTTTCAAGATCAACATCCCATCTTGGAATGTGGAAAAGGCTCAACACATATACAAATGCCGGGTTGATAATTGCCTCCTTGTCTTAATAGAGGAATGGAAGATGGTTTGAGGAAGAAATAAACTTTCGCGGGGTGGGGCCAAGACCTGGGAATCGGGCAGTTGACCCTAGAAAGGTGTAGAACTTGGAGAAATTGGTTGGCAGCCGTGGCAGCCCAATGATGGTACGAACTAAAGAAACGGGTTTTGGACATTCAAACTGGAAAAGGGGTCCAGATCTGTTCGCTTTAGGATAAATGAAGGTCGATCGAGTGTATTCGCCTACTACTGACTCACGGTGAGAACGTTGTGCTTGCTCAGCCACGACACCGCTTCTTGGTGGAGGCTCCGTATCTGTAGAGATATCTAGTGCCGCGGTGCGTGGTGTGTGAGCACCCTCGCCCTCGCCAGGAAAAGGAATTGAAAAGCGTTTGCCTTGCAGAAGATGAGGAAGGAAACGAGAAGTGAGTGCGTGTACTTGACGTTGGTGCAAATGTCCCAACCAGTCTTCTCCATTACCAGTAAGGTTACTTACTAGTTATCCTACCTGACCTTGCAAACTCTAGAAAATATTCGTGTTGCCAAGGTCGAGGAAAGTTTCCTGAGTTCCCCATGCAAGATTATTTTGGTGTTTTGGCCAATGTTTTGTCCCTCCAATGAGCTATGGCCGGTGGCAGTTTCGAAAGGACCCTCAATGTCGTCATGGAGAAGTTGATTGGCCGGTTGTGACTTCGGATGAATCCCGGTCAGCTATTTTCTCAGCCTCGTCTCAAAATTTACGCCGAAAGGTGCAGAGAGCTCAAGGAGGGGTTCTCGAACTGGCTGACTGGACATCCACAGCAAAGAGCATCGATACACCAATTGACATTGGATCTGCCACCACAATGCCACAATTCATACCTCGCACCGTCCTCCCCGCCCAATTGTCCCTTCCCCGCTCTTACTATCTCGGCCATCATGCAGCCGGTCTTGCGAAGATGAAGACTTTGCTCTCATCTATCGACCTCATAATAGAATGTAGAGATTACCGTGTGCCGCTCACTTCCCGAAACCCTATGTTTGAGGAAGCTCTCGCTGGCCGAGAACGAGTTATTATTTACACAAAGCGCGATTTGGGCAGTAAAGGAAAGCCGGCAGACAAGGAGGTAGCATGCCACTCATTTCATTCATACAACGCTCAATGTTTATGCTCACTGTCTCTAGAGGGAAGCAATAATTAAAAACTGGCATAAGCCCTCCTCCGTTCTCTTCTCCGACCATAGATCGAAACGCGACATCAAATCTATCCTTTCCCTTTGCAAAGAGCATGGTGAACGACGCTTCTCGCTCACAGGCTCACGTATCCTCGTAGTTGGCATGCCCAATGTCGGAAAGTCGTCTCTTCTCAATGCATTAAGAATGGCAGGTGTGCAGCGTGGAAAGGCCGCATTTACTGGCGCGCAACCTGGAGTGACGAGAAAGATCGCGTCGGGTGTGAAGATCGTGGACCCAGATCCGGAAAAGGGCACGGAAGGTGTATATTTGGTCGACACACCGGGTGTTTTTGTACCATATGTGCCAGATCAAGACAGTATGTTGAAACTTGCTCTGGTCGGGTGTGTGAAGGATACGATTATTCCGCCAACGATACTGGTAGATCACTTATTGTTCCATCTTAACTTGAAGGAAGGTCCAGCGGTATATGCTGAGTATTCTCCGCCAACGAATGATGTTCAGGAGTTCTTGGAGGGGTTATGCAGAAAAACGGGAATGTTGATTAAAGGGGGTGCGCCGGCTCTTGAAGGGGGGGCGTTATGGGCTATACAAAGATGGAGGCAGGGAAAACTGGGGACTTTCGTCCTAGACGAGGTAGAAGAAGATGGTCTGCAAAAGAAAATGGCGGAGGAGGTGAGGATGAGTCTCAGTCAAGCGAGAAAACAGAAGAAGGATGCGCAACGTTCTGAGGCCAAGTCACGACAAGCTGCCGAATGAGAACATAATATTTTGTCTTTCCTTTTGAGAATAGACATACCAGGGCTATCAGCTGCGGGAAGGATGCACCCTACCCTATTCAGCTCAAGATTATCTACCGAAACATCGACTGGGTAGGATCCGACAGGACGACAATGCCGAATAGCGCGTGCAACCACGTTCTGATCCTGCATGCTTTGGGGGTACTAGCAAAAGGTAAGCTTATGCTTCATGCAGGACATAGAGGGGACAGCCAGAGACAAATGCAGCATATCATTTACATTTCAGATATCCGCAACGGTCGGAACATTCAGCTTAAGATATCTTCGACATATCTAAGAGCCTACTTTGGCTTATTGAATGTGGACGGCAGCTCTGCTTAAGAAAGCCAAGACGGTCACTATATGCAAGGCATACAATGACAACAGAACTGCACTTGAATGCTAAGTCTTGTCAACTTCAAGTGTCCCCAAAGGATAAGGACAAATCAATCATGAACCAGCATTTACAGGGTAGTATTTCAGCGACACATAAAGTTCCTAGGGTGTCTAGAGGATAACAAAGATTACATTTGAACTGTGGAAAGCATTTTTGGGTTGTCACTTCTTTGTTGTACCCTTATGGAAGACTTCGGGTAGATGGTAGTATATGAAGTCCCGTGAATATGAAGCACGGAAGTATCAGCGTTTTATATGATAACTTGGGTGCAGCGAGCGTCTGATATCACGATTGTGCATTTATATCCAATCTTGTCTTGTGTAGATCTTACGGTAGAAGCTGCAACAAAGTGCAAATTTATGCAGTACATTGCGTGAGCTGCTAGCCGATTACTCATCACCACCATCTCACCAATCCCCGCAACCGGAACTACATTTATAATACTCTCATCGCACTCTATGATTCTAACTCTTCACAAGTCCCCCACGGTAAGACCAAACGCCATGTGTAACTTGTGTTCATCGGTATCAATGTTATCAGATCTAGGAACAGAAAATGGAAGACCCCAAATCTGGTGGGAAAGCTTCCCTGGAAGCGGAAAATATCCCAATCGATGACAATCAACCAAAAACTGCCAATACAAATAACTCGAAATTCATCAATATCACAAATCCTGTTCCGTTTGATGCAAATACAAGAACAAGGGTTAGGGTAGAGGTTATGAGAGATTATCATCGGAAGAGAAATCAAAAAGCTGGCTCCAGTGCTGCTGCTGGAGTAGAAGGAGATGGTGCGAACACGCATGAACTAATTGATCCGAAGTCTCGGATGACGAAGTTTAGATTGGATGCTGAGAAAAGTTTGACGCCGTGGAAGCCATTGAAGAAGAGGAGGAAGAGGAAAAGAGGGGGGCATGAGCAGGTGATAGGGTTGGACGTGGAGGGTCTTGTGGGAGAGGCTGAGGAAGCAGGGGATTTGGCGACTGGAGAAAATTACCGTTTGGGAGGGGGTGGAAGGTCTGGTGTATGGCCAGGGATGGAAGATTCCAACGATACTTCACTACGGCCATGGGATGAAGCAGGCCCCCAGCACATGCTCACAGACCCATCCATCCTTTACAGCCCTTCATCTTCTACGGTCGACCCCTTCGTTTCCACGTCGGTTCCTATAACACCGCGAATCCAGGTACTTCTCCATCATTACTGTAAGTTCACTTCTCTTGCTACTCTTCTTTGCATCTCTCATTGTTCCAAGACCTCTTAAATCTTCACAAAAACTGATAATCTTACTCACACACCAAGTCACTCTGCGTCTTCCATCCTCTTGGATGATGATGCCCATGCGCAACGCCTACTTCGTTCTCAGTATTCACGACTCCGCTCTCTTCTATACATTTCTGTCCCACTATGCTGCCAGTTACCATTCACATTACCGAACCGGTTATACTCTGGAGAGCGTATTCTATCGGACTAAAGCTATTGAGTTGGTGAATGAACGGTTGAAGACACAGGACTTGGATGAAGGAACAGTAGCTGCGGTTGCCAACATGGCCATTTTTGATGTGAGTTTGTCTTGTTTTCCTTTCCCTTGTTTTCTGATCTGGTGACACAAGAAGAGGGAAAATAGAGCTGATAAAAGAGCTGCACAGTCATCAAATGGCGCAAAAGAGAGCATGAAAGTCCATCTTACAGGCTTGAGAAAAATGGTAGAACTTCGTGGTGGTTTACAGGAAGGAGGATTTTCGCCTCACGTTCAACGACTAATCGCATGGTAAAGTTCTCTCACCTGAGATATTCCGCAGTCTCCTCCACCCCAAGATTCTTCAGGAAACAAACTAAGACCTACATGACAGGACTGATATCAATACGGCCAACATTCTCTCTGAAAAACCTCACTTTCCACCACTCACTTTCAACCTCCCGAAATCCTTGGAAGAGCCTCCATCAACTGCTACCTCCACTCTCGACATCATCTTGATCATTTTACGAAACCTCTTGCAAATCTTGTCAGCCGCTATCAACACTTCTCCACCTCCACAAAACACGTTTTACAGTGATCAAATCTACCACATTCAACGCCAACTCATCGACCTCTCCCATCCTATTCCCCCACAGCCTCCTCTTCACCCCTATCATCTTTCATACCCGCCAATCTCCAACCGCAACTCCAACTCGAACTCCGACCCCGAAACCCCAGCCTTCGCACTCGCCCTCCTGATCTTCTCCTACCGCTGTCTTCGCGACATCTCCTTCAGGTTCGGCGTCATGTATACATTCACCGAGAGATTAAAATCTGCTGTTCTTGCCCTTCCCACATCTGCTTCCACGACGAAAACGCTCTGGATTCTCACCCTCGGCGCTATGGTATCGGAAAATAAACCATCGCATGGGTTTTTTCTGCAGAGGCTTGCTGGGATAAGGAAAAAGCTTGTATGGGGGACGGGAACGGAAGGTGGGGAGTGGAGGGAGGCGAGAGGGGTTTTGAGCGGGGTTCTGTGGCATGTGGAGTTGGATGAGGTTGGAGAGAGAGTCTGGAGGGGGAGTTATGGGATTGAGGGAGAGGGTGGGGAGGTTGGGGCTGATTGATGAATATACCGCTTGTTGGGGATGTGGGAATGAATTTCACATAAATATATAGACAGGAAGAGCATATGCAGAGAGTGGATAGACCACTGAATAGAACTGCAGCTGTGCGAGGAGAAATGCACAAGGCAGACTGACTTCAGGGATTGAACCGCGAACTCAACAACCATGTCAGATATTTTATACGTGCGTGAGCGGCCTGTCTATGCATATTCTTGACAGACGGTTTCCGAATGAAAATAAATCCAGCGCTTGCCTGCACCTCTACCTCCACTTTGGACCTCCTCTCTCTCGTTAATTGAACACCACAACGCCAATTGAAACCCCGGAAATTACATATTCGGCTCCAAATGCACCTTCTTTAACAGTTTCTGCGTTCTCATCCTCTTGTATACCAAGATCCAGATGAATAGACTTGCAATCTGTAAAACGGAACTTGCTATTGAGATGTCGAAATTGATGCCCTGTTGTAGCGGGATTAGTTTCCAATCCAGATATGGTATGAGGGATATGAAGGAGACGAATAGGGAGGAAAAGAAGAGGAAATAAGGCAGTGGTGACAATATCCAAAGAAAGGGGCAAAACATACACTCCTATCACAAACACTCCCAAAATTCACCACCCCCTCAAAAGTAGGCTGAATATTATCCGCCATCAAACTACACGACCACCCCCAAAGATCATTCCCATTCCTGGCCAAACGATACGCCGCCGCAACCGCAACCCAAACCAGCACATGCACCGCCTCGACCGCAATCCCGAACTTCGTCTGCAGGCTACTGACGGCGTTGGATGTTTTTGTGGAAACGGCGTATGCGAATACGGAGAGGACGCCGAGAAGCGAAGTCACCACGCTGGTGGAAAACAACAGCAGCGACGACCACACTTGCGTTTGTTGCGCCCAGGGCCCGCGCGGGGTGCTCGAGTCGGGTGTCATTTGCATGTCGTTGCGGGTTTGGTAGTAGGTTACGACGGTGCGGCCTTCTTGGACGGTCATGGCGAGGGTGAGGATGGTGAGGAGAGTGCGGGAGATGACGCGGAGGATGCGGATGGTGGTCTTCAGTCTCTTGGGGGGTTTTGTCAGTGCTTTCTGTGGAAGGGGAGTTTTGTAAGGGACTTACTCGATCTCGCTTCAAGAGATCTTGGTGCAGGAGACTTGTGGGTTGTGCGTTCACAACATCGGGGTCATACGCATTGTTTGAAACGGAAACATAAGTTGCTCCTTGTTTTGACGTCCAGGTATCGTACGCAGGAGGTGGTGGACTCGAAGGATACTTATTGTATGCAGATTGATCCGCCAATGGATACTTTTCACCATATTGCGGTGTCCCAGGTGTTTGGAGAGACCCAGGAGTCATCGGTGTCCAGGGAGTCTGGGGAGCAGCTTGATAATTCGACTTCGACATTATGAAATATTCCGAGCAGCTTCTTCCCAAACACAAACACAACCACAAACAGACAAAAAGCCACAAGGAAACACGACCTACCTACCGTCTTCCTTTATACAGCATACCCTCCAGACGGCTAAAATCGCCGCCAGACACACACGAGATCGCCATGTGCGCTACTAGGAATCTGGTTAGTCACCCTCGCTGTCCATCTATCAGAAAAACTTCAAGCCCACGGCTTACTAGGCCTGCATGAAAGAACGACATATCACTGGACATCTCGTAACAGCATAGAGCGTGGCAGAAACACAGCAGGGACACTTCAGCCGCACCCTCGACTCGCACAGAATCCAGGCCTCTTTAGTCACCACGCATCCCCGCACGTGGCGCTCGCTATTTTCGCACAAGTATCCTTGCATTTTCCCCATTGGGAACACTCTCTGCTGAGAGAAAATGAAACGAATTGGATGGGATTAGAGACATGGCGGCGCGCTGAATGAAGGCCTCGATCAAAGCGCTCAGCCACTTGCTGCTGGGGGCGTGCAACTATTCCCGAGTCGGGCGACCGGTGTGGAAATTTCCGCTTGTGGACGCATTGGACGAGAAGATATCTCGTCAGCTGGTATTCGCGACGTCGGGGGTGCCGATTGGTGATACGTGCGGTATCTATCTCTGCTATATAGAAAATGTCAATGGCCGAGTTGCTTGCCGGTAGTCATTTGTGAAAACCGGTGAAGTTCTTTGATGCCGAAAACTTGCTTGACTTACTCCAGGTTTTAGCCCTGTCTGCGTTAGAGTATGGGCCCGCAACCTTAAATTTGAGAAGCTTTTTGCTTGACAGCTATTGAACAGACCATTTCTCGGCTTCTCATTGGTCGTTATTCTGCTCACAACAACACCGAATGTGTACAATACGTACAATATACGTACAAAGTAGGTGATACGGACAAAGTCGGAATAACATGTATCCGGCAACCCCTCTCTTCGTGTCTTACCTCCTCGATGCAGTGAAAATGTGCTCTGCCTTAAATTCAGCAAGCACGTCCCCAAAATGACATTCCTCTTCGACATCGACTCAAGAGTCGTAATACTGCTCATAGGCGGAGTGGTAGTACACCAGCTTGCAGAATCAATCCTTCGATTCGTCAAGAACTTAGTCTGGGACCCGCTGCCCGAGTTTAAAGGTCCATGGTGGGCACGTTTTACGGGCTGGTACAAGACTTATTATGAAGTTTTCAAGGGAGTTTCTTGGACTCACCATGTGGAGGAGTTGCACAAACAATATGGTGAGCTGTCTTGTGGTGAAAGATGAGAATAAATTGGAAACGATTGGATTGCTGATGAGGGGGAATGGATGTAGGTAGTGTGGTGAGGGTTGGACCAAATGAGGTATGACTGGTTTCAAGATCTGCTTTGCTATGGATGAGCTGCTGAAGTCTTCAGTTTTTGTTCTTCCTTGCTTGCCTTCACAATTCCCTTTTGTTCTCACAGACTTGATGTCACGAGATTATGACAGAGTTTTGCTTACCACATGTGGATAGCTTCACTTCTCGGACCCAGCAGCATATCATGCTATTTACAACAATAACAATCGATGGGACAAAGAGGCTACCACCTACCAGGCATTAGTAGCAGATCATTCTTCAGTTGCATTCCTGAAATATGCTGATGCAAAAGAACGGAAAGAGATCATGCAACCACTCTTCTCTCGTCGGTCCATATGTGATATGCAAGAATTCATCCAAAGCAAGGTATTGCCTCCCAAAGTCTTTGATAGAACGCTCTAACTCCTCTTAACAGGTCGACCGACTATGCGAAGTCCTAACAGCCAATAACTCCACCAACCAATCCTCCAATCTGTTCCTGGGACTTCGCTCTTTTGCTCTTGACGCCATAACCTCCTTCTGCTTCGCCACCTCCGCCAACGCCCTCTCCGTCCCCAATTTCCAATCCCCCATCATCCTCGCCATGGAAGCCACCCACGACACCAATCCCCTCTTCAAACACTTCCCCATCCTCCGCATCCTCATAACCAACCTCCCAACCCATCTCTCCGCCATCCTCTCCCCCCGCACCTCCGGCCTCGCCCACCTCCAACAAATGCTCGCCTCCCAAGTAAACTCCGTGCTCGCCTCCCCCGCCAAACTCCACGACGCCCCCCACCGCACCATCTACCACGAACTCCTCAACCCGCCCCCCAATCGCGGACACTCCGTGAAAAACAAACGGGACCTCATCGACGAAGCACAAGCCCTCACCTTCGGCGGCGTCGACACCGTCGGCAACACCCTCATGCTCGGGATCCACCACCTTCTCGACAACCCCCCCATGGCACAAAGACTAAAATCCGAGCTCCTCTCCATCTGGCCCGACGTCCACTCCCCACCCCCAAGATTCGAAGACCTCGAAAAACTCCCCTACCTCACCGCCGTCATCAAAGAATCCCTGCGCATCGGCCCCGGCGGCGTGCCGATTGGTCTCCCACGTATCGTACCCCCTCCCGGCGCCACAATCTGCAACCATTTCGTCCCTGCGCAAACCATCGTCTCCATCGCCCCGGGGTTCGTGCACCAAGCTCCCGAAATCTTCCCCTCCCCAGAGACATTCCGTCCCGAGCGCTGGCTCGCAGAAGGAGAAGGGGCGCAGAATTCAGCGTTGGACAAATGGCTTGTCCCATTTAGTCGCGGGCCGCGCATGTGTTTGGGGCAGAACTTAGCTTGGTGCGAGTTGTACATGGTGTTTGCTGCTTTGTTTCGACGATTCGATATGCAGCTTGATATGGGAGGTGCGAAGGCCGTGGACGTGAAATGGCATTCGTATTTCCTGCCGCTTTTCTTGGGGGAGCATTTGAGGGTTTTTTGTAAACCTGTTGAGGCTTGAGTGGTGGGTTATACTTGCACTACCTTTTCTGGAACCGTTTTCGGAGTGGTTTCTGAGAGAGAAATTAGCTTGGGATTGTATGCCAATACGAAGAACACAGGTCTGTCTTGCGTATGATGAATAAGTGGTCTGAATTAAATCTTTGGCACTTGTTTCAGCATGACTTCGAATAGGCGGAAAAGATAGACTCGAACGCACACCTCAATTTATTTAACCAGACTCTATCTAGTCCCAATGCTGCTACAGAAGTAAACTCAACTAGACTAACTATCGCAGAACGATGCTCTGAAGCCAAACATACTTCATCCATGTATGAGGTACAATAGTGCCACCCGGACAGCGGAAGCAGATGCGTAGAAAACAAATAGTAGCAGAACACACCTCCCACCGCCGTTCCAACATCAACAGTAGACCGAGGCCCATTTGCAAATGCAAACGCAACTGCACAGCATATCTGAAGAGCCAGAGAACATGACGTACATCCTGTCTCGAGGAAAGATACAAAGACTGACCAACCATCCACACCCACTCCAGCTCACAAATATCCTTGTGTAACATCGCTAATCCAGAATTACCACGTCACTCCCATGCTTCGCTCTATCCACTACAACTTTCCTCTTCTTTCTCTTCTCCTTTTCCATCTCGATGCGATCTACTTTCTCCAAGTGCTTCCGCACAGACTCAAGCAAAATTTTCCCCACCATCGGCGGAACCATGTTCCCAATTTGCCTCCGAATATGATGCCCATGGAACTCCATCCACAGCGGAACGCTCTGCAACTGCGCGAGTTCGCGATTCGTGAGACCGCGGTGCCCCCTCGGATGACCTTTCTGGGAACCCGATCCGCCCGTCATAATGCATGTGGTGATATTGCGGGCGTCCCAGGGCCTGTACGTTCCTTTATTGAATCGGGGGTGGTCCGGGTCGTGGTTAGGCGCATTGGTAGGGATGAGCGAGAGGACCGAGCGAGGAGTGGTGTATGGTACCATATCCGCATTTGTGCGAGTGAACGGCGCCGCCGGGTCGTAGTGAGTGTAAGTCGGGAAGGAAGGAAGAGATTCTCCGGGACTGAGGCCGAGACGTTAGTTTTTCATGCTTCTAGTATCCAAAGGGTCAAAGGGAAAAGAAGCAGATCACATACCAAGAAGCAATAATGATTAAACGTTTTCTACTCTGCGGTAGCCCATAACTCTGGAAGGTCTTGATACCCCAGCTAACATCATACTGTAGGTCTGTAAACATTCTGATGAGTGCATTAAATGTCTCTTTGTGTGCCGTGTTCGTTATCCCGTAAGTTTGCTCCAAAGTAGCAATTCTTGGGCGAGCTTTTTTGATTGCTTCACCTACGCCGAAAAGACTAGCATAGTTGGATTCGTCGTTTGGGCCTGGGCGTGTTTTCACTGGCGAAAACATCTGGCATGGGGGCGAGAGGTGTAGAACGTCTACGATGAAGTCTTCGGGAAGGCCAGGCAGAACACTGAAATCGTGAACTGACATTTCCAGGAACCGAGCAGGCGAGAAGTTCTTCTGCCAAGTTTGCCCTGCATCGGCATTGATATCGACTCCGTAAAGCACTTTGAGTCCTGCCAGGGTTGCTCCACAAGTCATCCCTCCAGCACCACAGTCTATGTCTCATTTTAGTCCAGATTCGTCCAAGTCATAGGATTTTCTGATACTTACAGCAATCACCGAACGTGTAAGTACGTTTCACGTTCTCACGTCCTTTTACTTTGCCACATTCGGCTTCTGCGACGGACAATGCTCCTGCTCTTCGCAGTGTCGTATGTTCTTCTGTTGCCTTGTTTGCGCCACCGAGAATCGTGGGACCGCGCCAATCTAGTCTTCGGATGTCAGGTTTGATATAATTTCTTTGCGTACATTCTTCCTCTGTCAACATTCTTAAGATAGCCGACACTCTTATACGGGTTGGATCTTGCGCAACTCTTTCAACTTTGTTGTTGTAGTTGGAAATATAACACCACCTCGCAACGAGAAGCCCATTGTCCTCCACCCACTTCTTCATTTCCTCCTTCGTGCCTTGAGGTACATCTGCTGGGTTGAAACGAGATGCTGGAAACCGCTTGTTGGTGCCAACCCATTTCCTAGTCCTTAGGACACGGGCTAAATCGATGTCAATAACGCTTTGATCGAGCAATGGGCGATCATCATCTGCATCGATTTCGTGAATGAAAACTAGTTCGTTCAATCTCTTAGACAAAAGGCCACCGAGATCTCGTGCACGCTTCAGTTTCCAGCCACGCAGTTTGACCGTGTCGTCTGCAAGATTTTGCACCACAGCTTTGATTACCATGAATGTGTGTTCCGTAAGTTCAAGTGGCATGTCCGGAGTACGAAGCTCAACTAACATGCCGGGACTGAGGAGCTCACTAGGCTTCCATTCAAAGGACTCGATCTCTGCATAAGGCGATAAGATTTCAGCGTTTCTTTCGAGGATCGATGATGGCTCGATAGACAGTCGAAGGTTAGCTATCTCCTCCTCCCTGTCGGCTTGAGCTTCCGCCGCTTCCAAGTCAATAATTATGGGAGCATGTGGAAAGTCAGGTCTGAGTAAACGAGGCTCCTCTGGCACTTCTATCAAATCGTAAACCTCCTCGATGTTATCAGAGGAGAAATATTCATTGAAGAAAGAGGAAGGGCGTTGTTGCGCATGATCGCTTTCATTCGAGAATCTAATTGATCCATCTGTCGCCCCAGACATATTGACATCAGATGTGCTTTGTGCTACAGGTAGAGCAGATTGGATAAGTTGAGGCTGATGTGCAACATTCCTTAGGACGGGAGGAGTCGAGGCAGGCTCTGGAGAGCCACGCAGTGTGCATGATGAAGCCACCGAGACAGCCGGCGAGGCTGCCCGTACTACGGAAAGTCAGACCTTGTCTCAATATCATTCTTACTGTCAATGATGGAGGTGAAAGACGACTTGGAATTGTCTGAAGAGAGATACTTGCCATTGTGCCCATCCGAGTCAATATCCATCGTATCATCGTCCTCAATACAAATGGCATCTGCAAGGCAAGACATCTTCAAAGTAACCGCTGTTGCAAGTCAGCATAAATTGAACTTTTCTGAAGTAATTGGAAAGAAAGTTGATGAGCTATCGAGTAGAATAAACCGAAAGTTGAAATAAACCAACAAGACCACCGACTGCTGTAGATTGCAAATAGGCTCCAATGAAAAGTGGGTCCATATAGAGGAGTAGAAAGTGAATGAATGAGATGAAAATGCGCTGAAGTTTGTCAAGTTAAGATTGGAAAGTGAAGTATTTGACAGGAAGATAGTGTACCCAGGTCCCGAGCGCAGATAATCATATATCGTGGAGGATGAGCGTAAGACGAGCACATTAGATGAATATGTCGACGATTCAACATGTATAGAATGCTGAAATAAAACGAGCTGTTATCATGAAGAGGTGCCCATGCATAGAAAGTGAAATGAAGGCATTCCCAAAACAAGGATGAGGCCTCATCTGTCTCGGTGAGCCAAATATAACACCATTATTGACCATAGGCTTCAAGTCAAACAATCTGGTAGCATGCCAATCGTGACATGACGCCAATGTCGAGTAGGTCGTGTAAGATTGATTTACAGCAGAGAGAACGAAGTATCGGTATGAAAACAAGATGGTTCATAGAAGTCAAAATTTGTAAGCGTGAAAACTCACGATTCGACGTTCAAATCCACTAAGAGCAAACTACCAAAATGCAGAAACCCAAAGGGGAAATAACTCACCAGAATTCACTTCATCCTCACTCCCAACCTCTTCTCTATCCACTTTCTTCTCCCCGCCCTTCCAAACCGCTCTCTGCACCAAACTCATTTCACTCCGTCTATCCCAAAACTTATCCCAAAATCTCCCCGTTTTCCACAACAAATTGTTCTTCCAAAAACCAAAAGCAAACAAAGGTGCCGCCTCACGGTCAAACCGTGTCAACTCCAACTCCCTCCGCCCAGCTGCTACACTGAGTGATGCATATCGGTTGCTGCTCAGACCCAGACCTTTGGCTACGAATTAATGTTTACTCGTCATATAACATGGTCCCAAGTCGGGGCAATGAAGAACGTCAAGAGAAAAGATGTGAAGTTCACAGAGATTACAAAAAGAAGGTAGCACAAGGTGCCTGGCTAGTGGAGAAAAGGTCAGTCGCCGAGTGCTAGGTGTACATATCATATTATATCACATCCGCCAGATCACATACGAGAGGAAAACCATGCAGATAGAACCAATACAGGCGAATACAGGTAAGACCCGAGGTCGTAGGGGAAAAGAAAAGCTGGTGGAAAAGTTCTAGAAGGATGTTCATTGTTTCGTACCTTTTGAGCCGAACCACCAGGGGTTTCTTCCTCTCCTCCGCGACGTCAGGAAAACACTCATAGCAATTGCGCAGCGATTGAATACAAAGCATAATGTTGGAAAAGCGGTTGATGTTGTTTTGTTTAGGAGATTCTTTTGGCTGAGGTTCTAGAGATGGAAATCAAAGAAACCGATACAAGGATAAAGGCGCAATCCTAGCATGATGCATCACGTGTGGTATTTTCGTGTAACCACACAAAGATGCCGATCCTGATGGCAGTGGTATCATAATAGGAGTAGGTTCTGGAATGGTTATCTATTATGGACAGAGACATAGTTATCTAAAGCTATCATGACCTTTGCTACCAAAGGTATTCCCTTGCGGATGCGTGCTCTGTTTGCTCTTCCTGCTCCAAGACCTCTTTTCGTGACAGACCAAGCCGATCTTTTCATATCAGAAGCATTATTCGAGTCTACCGCATATTTCAAAAGCTTCTGATTCATCTTCGCCTGGCTGTGTGAAAGTAGTCGTGCCCTTGAATATAGCCCGTTCTGGAAAAGATACATCTTGACTTTTATCGACCTCAACCCTTCACTTTCTTCTTCTTGTCCTTCTTCTTCGACTCCGCTGGCGCGCCACCAGATGGGCCACCCATATCTGGCATACCAGGAATTTGTCCTTGCATCTCAGCCATCATGTCCTTGAAGAAATTCTCACTGACTCCGCCACCCGACAACGCCGCACTATAATATGGCAATATTTCGCCCATCTTCCATCCTTGGGGCACAGCCGGTCTGACTAAAGGTTTGCTTGGATCTGGTGGGGGAATACCGCCTATCCGGGGTTGCATCGCGGTGGCTTCAGTGGTCGGGTTGGTTTGTAGATGTGTCGAGATTAAGGTGTAGAGGTGATGCTCTGCAGAAAGTGTTAGCTCTAATGAAATCCTGTCCAATCCTCCCTCTCAAGAGTGAAAGACATTTCTGGGTATGACATACTGTTCTTGACAGCAGGATTTGACTTAATGTTAACCTTGACTCTCCCCGGATTCGCCCAATCCTTCGGATGTGTCTTAAGCGGTTCAAACAGTGTTTCAATCCTTAATCTAGAACAAGCCGCAACAATTTCCCTTGCAATTGGGTTCTTGACAGCGAGCTTCTTTCCTACCCGTCTTCCCTCCGCTCGACTCCTCGTCGCATCGAAGTAAATGGGATAGATACATTGGAAGTCCTTATACTTGGAGCTATCCTCCGTAGACTTAAACATCGTGCCATCGGGAGCAGTTGTGATTTGAGCATTTGCCGCTGAGAATGGAATATTAGAAGGGTTGATTTGAGCAGCTTTGGCATTTGGCGGTGGTGCGCGAGAAGGTGCGGCTTTTGCTTTGATGATGTCGCGGTCGGAGAAGTCAGACGCTACGTCAGAGATATCGGCCTCAGAGGGATCGCTGGCGACATCGCTGTCTTCGACCTCTTCAATTCGTGCATGCGACATTGTGGTTTGGCTTTTGTCGTTGTTGAGGTAAGGTTGCGCAAGAGGACAAATAAAAGTGTGGGGTGGTGGGGGGTGTGAGTTTGTGAAGCAGAAGCTTTGTACTAGTAGCGAAGATCTTGGCGTATGGCCTGGATATTTCTAGCAGGCACAGTTGGCGCGGTTCAGAGCGCGAAACACGTTTCCTAGGGAAAGAAGAAACTTTGTCCAAATACGTCCAAAATCCATGGTTAATCTTGCGACAGTTGATATATGTTTTCTAGAGGACGGTGAGAACAGCGAGATGAATTGAAAGCAGAAGTTGATGGGTGCTAGCATCGGTATTTATACAATGGCATCCATCCTTTTTGGGATTTCCTAGATATGACCGCGCCTCTTATTACCGTACACAGCCTCCCTCCACTCTCCACCACAATGCTGAACTCTCCACCACAGTACACAGTACTGACAAATCTCAAACTCTTCTCCACCCTCCTGGATCAACCAGGAAAAGTGATGAAAAGTATGTCGCATCGCCTGGAGACAGTGTAAAGACCAGGGACACAGCGCACCGAAGCCTGGATGCGCGCAAACAGGACATCGGCGCAGAAACAAAAAATTTGATTAACGTTGTGACTGGGGAGGGGCCCCAAGTCCAGCGGTTAAACTGGAACAGAACAGATACTACATTTGATCTTAGCTTATATGAGAAGCGTTTGATGAGGAGAAAAGAGGTATTATGATGGACGAGGAGTTATGTTTATATACATCTTCGATATTGTGTTGTTTGTATTGTTTGCACAGGATGTTTGGTATGTTTGGTGTGTTTGGTGTGTTTGATATGTTGGAGGCGATGCGGCGATGCGGCGATGACACGATGTTGAGTCACAGTAGTCCATTGTTACGCGACAAATTACTTCCGAGTGGCTTGTATATGCCTCAGTGCCTCTCGCCATTAGCCCTCTGCTCCACTGCTTCTTATCGGTAGATGCGTTTCTGCTCTTCTGATTTGAAGGCAACAAGTCGATCGCAGTTACTCTAAAGGCCATGTGAGTATGCCACACCCATTCAGTGCGGTTGACGAAGTACATGGGGGCAGAGTTGACCCTACTTCTGCTGGATGCGGTAAGACTTTTCAAATGATATTTTGCTGATTTCATTGACGGAGATTCTAATACCTATGGCTACTGTCCGGATTCTCCATCCCATGATGTTAAAAGCATACTTTTCGAAATCGTTCCTCCAAACCTAATATCAGTGATACTCTCGTGGTGAAATTGACTGCCTACCGAAAAAGAAACAAAAGCTTCCGTTTACTGCTTTGGCGGTCACACATCAACCCCCATACGGCTACATAATCGAAATTACCAGTTCCTCCATAGCCTCTCTCCCATTTTCCAACGGCTCTTTGTTCGAATTCGAAACACACCACTCTTGTCCATGCAAAAGGTAGTCCTCACTACCAAAGGACTCAATTAGAAGCCCCACCAATACTCCAATCATTATCGGCGCCGGCTTGCGCGCTGGACATTGAAAATTGCCCTTCCCAAAAGGCATCCATGCTCTCTTATATTTATCATGGCCGGCAGCCTCTAAAACGCCCCATCGTTCTGGCTTGAAGCTTTTCCCATCCGCACCCCATACTTCCTCCATCCGCTGCAGATACTCAACATCGATAGCGACCACCTCACTGTCGTCACTTTCCTGTCGATAGATTCTTCGAGTGGGCGGATATAAACGCAATGCCTCATTCACAATGTCCTGGACCGAGCTTCTTCCCGTTCGCTTACTAAACTGTTTGGACGTTGGATTCTCCAGGAATTCTTCAAAGAGCCCTTGCCATCCGGTGCTCTCGGACTTATTGCGGAATGAAACCTCGAGGAAACAACGAAGAACAACTCGCCATAAGGTCTCATATGTTGGTAGTAGGAGGTTGAGCGGATTGTCACTTTCATCTTCGGAGTGGGAGAAGAGCAAATTAAGTTCCCTTCGCAATTCATTCTGCATAAGATTCAAAACGGGGAGATTCGGAGAACAGGAACACTTCGATGAAACCCAGAGTGAATTGATGAGTTCCGTTATGCGCAGAATCGACGATGTTGACGATGTATCGACATATGAAAAGGAGAAGAACTTCAGTAGTACGAAGCGAAAGCAGAAGACTTGAACGATTGTTTGCAGTGGCACAAAATCTTTAAGTCTGTTTCTCAAAGGTTTCTCCAAAGCGCGTCTTCGCATCAGCTTGATGATGGAGGTTGTTGAAGAATCGGGTCCATGGAGAAGACCCTTCGCGCGGGTTACGAACTCGCGGTGGGTCTCATCGTCGAATGTTGTGAAGGCGTTGTCGATATCGAAAGCCTGCACCAGTCGTCGATTGGGCTGTGATCGAGAGAAGAGCGTTGTGGATGTTAGGATATTCTCAGCGAGAGCAAGATCACGGATGAGAACTGGGGGTTTTGCTCCGCAGGTGCATTTATTTTCTGGGACTCGAACTAGAAGCAGATACGTAAGGTAGATGCACCAGAGGTAGAGGAGGGCTACCTTGATGCCCATAGCTTTCAGACACCAAAGGATGCAGCTCCAGAGAATGCCCATGGCTGCGTTTATCGAAGCACTGAACATGAGCGGCGATTAGGTGAACTCTCGTTGCGGTGAGTAGTTGGAAATTACAACAGGAGGTGCGATCGGTCTTTCACTTCTTGGTTGGGGTTCGCTTCCAGGATATGGGGTGATATATAAACACTTTAAGGGATTTGGAATCAATCAGTCAGGCTGCCTCTTTGACAACATGCTTCCCTCAGTTGTGGGAACTTGCATAATCTGCTCACAAACGACGACGACGAACAAACGAGAATCCTTGACGAACCCTTTCGTCGTTTGAATACCAGACTAGCACAGCCCGTCACCTCCTACTGCCTAGACCCAAGCAAAAGTTGATGTGTAACGCCAACTGCCTCTCTTTATTACATTTCGCAACAACCTAAACCGCTTTTCCCTAACCCAACATATCAGAGCAATATTGCAGACTACTGGTAATGTAGCAAACTACCAATACTTCCATTTTCTAGCTATGCTTGGGTAGTTAGACGCAGAATGTCCTTGTCCTGACTCCTGAGTCCCGAACATGTAGCTCAGTCCGTGAAAAAGCAACAGAGATTCGTAAGCGCAGGACCAAACAGCAATTCCAAGAATAAGATATATCATATCACCTCACTGCAGTCCACCAATCTACGTGCTAGTTTTCTTTGCAGAACAAAGTGAACTAACCTTTTTGCCCTTATATGCATATGCCCTGTTGCTTGACGAGATTTGCACTTCTGCTAGGATTTGACTCTTTCCCTCCCCCTGCTGGCAAACGGACAAAGAAGTGGCGTCGACGGGATCACGCATAATCTGCAGACTCCTGCGGGCTGCCGCACGCTAGACAGAGATCCTGCATACGCAATTCAGAAGCTTGAAGAAAAGATGCTGTAGAAAAGCAGGTCGCATGTTATTCCTCATATCATAGCCGCCGTTGACGAAGCAAGAACCATGGTTGAAACTGATACGAATTACCAAGCAACTACCACTTGTGAATGTGTTTGCAAAGCAGAATTTGTACAACTTTCCACTTCGATTATGTTCAAAAACCAAATTATAACAAAGCTATAAGGCATCAAAGCATTCATACACATAAATTTTCAAGACCAGTAAAATGTGCAACCCCTAACCAACCAATCAACGCTCCAACCATACCCGGTATCATACCAATCATCCGTTCATCCAACCATCCGTCCAGGAAGCCTACCTAGAAAGAAAATATATAATAATAAAAGATTGTAACAAAACGCCCCTTTAATCCATCCCTTGAACTTTTCTAGCCCAGTAATCACCAATGCGACTCCCCTCTACGACGACAACGCCTCTTCCAAGACCAACTCTATCTTCTCTTTCCCACCACTGCTCTTTCGACAGCGTAGATTGTTCAGCCTCGGAATCACTGTCAGCGAGACCGCCATGACCGCCATCTGCACCCACAACGAGAACAACGTCTTCGCGCAGCCAGCTCTGCAGATGCGTGATTATTTCGCCGTTGTGACCGGCGAGGGATTCTTGCAGATAGACAAACTCGGGCGCGAGGTGGCGGAGGATGTGAACGTGACCAGTAGGGGTGGTGAAGGGAAGGACCATGGTCTCTTTTTCGACTAGGCCTATGGCTTCGTTGTAGACGGCGGTGAATGCGGAGGGAGATTTAGTTCCGGAGGTCCTACATATTTGTGATTAGCCAATTATTCGTTCTCATGAAGCATGGGCCTTACAATTGTGGCTCGCTCTCCGACAGTGGCGTGTGAGCTTGATCATGGCCAATGTTTGAGAACGAAGAGCTTAGAGATCCAGATGCCTTGGAGTGAGTAGAGTCCAATGGGTGTTCTTTCAAACCTGGTGCATAGATGAGGACGAAGAGTCGAATTTTAGAGAAGTCGGTCTTTCGAGGAAGATGCGAGAGGATTGACTACAAAATCAATTAGCAGTTGACTATTAAACAGAGTCGTGGCAAAATACCGCATGTTCATGATGATAACCAAGTTCCCTAGAATCGAGATCTTGCGACTCTGCGGAGACAACTATAGCAATGTTCTTCCTTTTCGCATTCTTGACTGGGGCTCTAGGAGTCGGCGAGACACCTGTGGTACTTTCAGAACGCATCTCTATAGGTGGAGATGGGGCTGTTGCGGTCGGTGGGCTTGGTGCATTTCGTCGTGATTCTGCTTCTTCTTGCCATGTTCTATGATCGTCGAATCCATGCTTGTCCTCCTCCCTGATTGCAGACAAAGCACTTCCTACAACTCCACCGACCGCAGCAGCGCCTGCCGCGAGACTTCTTCCTGCACTGCTAATGAATTGTTGAGGACTTGGAGTTCTCTGCAGTGCGCCAGACATTTGAGCTATGTAGCTTGAAGCTTCTCCAGGTCGTGGTGGTTGAGGAGGAGGTTGAGAATCTGCCGTGCCATAAGATGTTTCCCCCGGTCGCAGGTCGCCAGCGTAGGAGGGAGGACCCGTTCGAAAGCTGCCATCGGGATTTCTACCATATTCGGGTCTCGTGAGGTCTTGGGAAGATCCCGGGGGTCCGTTCTCGTCGTCTTCGTCGTCTTCACTTCTGGTACTCCATATCCACGCTACCACGCCTACTGCGGCTGCAGTGACGGTGAAAGCTAATGGTAACCAGTAGGAAAGGTTTCCTCGACGCGCCGCAGCACCTCGGCGCGACGAGCGGTCGAATGAATCGTATGGGGAGGGCATTTAGGATTGCTGTCGCATTACGAGATCTCCCATCGGTCAGATCCCCCAATATAAAATATGTATCATAAACTTCGTAAAATCGTTAAATATAGAAGATGTGCAGGTCGCTGCCAATTCAATTGTGGGGATAAGAGCGCATTGATCAACAAATCCCGAGGGAGATTGGGTCAGACCGTCAGAGAGAGGTTGGTGGCTGGGAGGAAAGCTGGGAAGCTTCTTACCTAGGTTATTTCGTAGCGCCCCTGCTTTTGCTTGGCCTTGGTTGTCCTGAGGATCCATGACACGTGATAGTGCCGCGGCCGCACTTGGCAACCTTGAATTTTTAGTTTTGGAGGGGACGGAGAGGTCGAAGGTCGTGCAAAATCAAAGAAAATTGGTGGTAGAAATCGTCGTCGCATACACGAAAACATAATAGTCAGTATAGCAAGCCATTAAAAAGAAGACTTTTCTGACAATACAAATCTAGGGAACAGCAAGCCTTCCACCAAATTTTCAGCGTCACGAAGGTCTGTATTTTGCCCCACCAAAGAGAAGAAAGAGGGTTCACAATGCCTCATGCGCTTTCTATGCCGGCGCCTGGCTTTCAAGCCATCATCCTCTGTGGTCCTGGATCATCATTTCCCACATTTACTGCAAACCCAGATGAGAATCCAAAAGCTTTGATTCCCATAGCCAACCGGCCTATGGTATGGTATCCGATTGATTTCTGCTATCGGATGGGAATAACGAGTGAGTCATGATATTTTTTCTTGAGACTTTGCTCTTGCTAGACATCTAAATTCGCCATGGTTGCCATTTCATCATTATCACGTCATTTGTATGCATCCAAAAGACGATGCCTACACGATTTGGATGAGTGCGTCGCGTCCATGCTGGTGATTGATGAAATCACAGTTTAGGGATGGGAAATTCATGTTTTAGGCCATGAAAGGAACCTACCACTTAGAACTTAAGAACCACTGCTTCAACATTGAATGCTGACCTATTCCAGATATCACCTTGATTGCACCACCTTCGTCCGAACCTGCTATGAAAGCAGCATTAAACACAAACCCACATTTAACAGGCCTACCATTACCCAAGCCGGACTTATTAGCACCAGCAGATCTTGACCAGAATACAGGAACTGCTCATATTTTCAGATTACCAGAAGTACGAAATGTCATCAAAGGAGATTTTATCGTACTTCCATGTGACTTAGTATGCGAGATTGGAGGTGAAAGTCTTTTAGAGTCTTGGATGGTGAAGGAGGGAGGCCTAGGAGGTGCGACTGGAGGAGGCCATGAAGGTCCAAAGATGGCTCTTGGTGGTGAAAGGGGTGGAAGAAGGGGTGGACTTGGAGTATGGTACGAGACCAAGAGCGAAGTGAAAATCAAAGGAGAAGAAACAGATTTCATTGCGACATCTCCACTAGAAGCGAGTTCAGTTCCACCGTCAAAATCAGCGCTCTTGCCACACATTTCGAAATTAATTTATTCCGTTCCCACCGATACACTAAAGGATATAGTGGAGGAGAAGAAAGGCTTACCTATACGACATGCATTAATACGGAATCATCCTCGAGTCCGGATGTTGAGTACTCACCGAGATGCCCATATCTACGTCTTTCCGGCTTGGGTCCTTGATATGATTAATCAAAATGAGCATATGGACAGCTTAGGAGAGGATGTTGTCGGCTGGTGGGCCAAGGCAGGCTGGCAAAATGGGCTAGGAGATAAACTCGGCCTTCGGGATATCCTAGAAAACTCACGGCCCGATGACTCGGATGACAACAACAATATGTTAGATAATGGTCCGGCCGACGACATCGACTATTCCAGTTTAAGTTCCACATGGACCTCCAAACTCGAAGACGCGATCTCGGTCAAGAATTCTGATTCATCATTTTCTAAAGCGAAATCAAATTTAGTCGTACCGCCCATATTGGCATATGTACATCCCTCCAAGCCAACGCCGCAGGGACCACCACCCCTCATCCGACGAGTCGATACTGCACCCCTGCTCCTTGCAACCTCTCTCCAACTTGCCAAAGTCGACTCCCTGGATTCGGTACCCCACAGTACAGCATCTCCTTTCGCTCACAACAGCAAGATCGCCTATCCAGAAGGCATCGCTCAAAAGACAACAGTGACCCGGGCTGACTGTCTCCTTGCCGAAAATGTCACAGTGAGCGAAAAATGCATCATTAAGGAATGTGTCATTGGGGCCAACTGTTCGATTGCTTCAGGAGCCAAGCTCACTCGCTGTGTTCTAATGGATGGCGTTGTAGTTGGCAAATCCTGCAGACTCACGGGTTGTATACTTGGTCGTCGGAGCGAGATTGGGGAGGATTCTATATTGCAAGATTGCGAGGTACAAGAGAACTTACTAGTAGAAGCTGGAAGTAAGTCTAACTGCAAAGTCCTTTTTTTGCTTCACCATCTTCTTTCCATCTCGCTTTTTCATTCCTTCCTCGTCCGTTACCACATATTCTATTCTCCGACATCCCAATATCTCCGCAGCCCTTTCTCTTCACAGCCTTTTCTCTTCACAGCCCTATCTCTCCACAGCCCTATCTCTTCATATCCCTATTTCTCCGCATCCCTATCTCTCCATGTATGCATATACATAGCTACTAAAAGCATTCATCTATTTTCATCAACTAACCGAACCGACTGGATCTCTCACTAACTCTATCGCCAGCTGAGGATAAAAACAATAAGCTCATGAGCAGTGAAGGAATGGAAGCAACCGAAGAAGAAATCAAAGATTTCGAAGATGAAGTCGGTATGGACATTGACGATGAGGACGCGAATGATGCAAATGTGGGGAAGGGCTTGGACCCCTAAATTTTAAAGGATTAAGGGTTCTTTCGGGGTTCAACTTTTCATGACTGATCCAACTGTTTGCTCTTCTTCTGGGAGGAAGTTGTGATAGGCAGCAATAGATATAGATCGAAATATGTATGTTCGAACTTACGTGCATATTCATGCACTGGATGCAGCCCATTCACTTCGGTTATATGCAAACTCTTTGTCCCACCTGAGGGTGACAGCAGACCCATTTGTAGCACAAGCAGCGCCCTGCAGCACGGCAGAGAACTTTAACTCACACCATATCATACCGAAACCCGTTCTTCTACCCTTGTTTTCCACCCCATGCACACATCATAACACCTTAGGAACCAAATGTTGGAGAGGGTCACATACATATATACAATACATACATGCATAAGTCTACGGTAGACAGCGGATCGCTTCCAACTGGACACCATGTAAACGCATGTAATGGTAGATACATTCTGTTGAGAAGCGGGAGAAAACTTCCTTTTGACGGGGAACTTCCTTTTCACGTTCTGCCTGACAGATGCATGCACGCGTATACTGTCGCTGCCTCCGGTTCCAATCAGACCTCATCCAAGAACATCCCAAAGGCAAAAGCTAGCCATGCCCAAACAGGTAGTAACACGTCAAGATCGATGTTCGAATCTAGCACAAGTGAGCGTCTATATAGCGAAAGTAGCAGTACGAACCCATCATACCCTGCGTCTCCGGCGATATCGGGACCCAGTCTTCCCTTCCATATGATAGGATACCAGAGATCGTGTCCTCGCGGTTATGAAAACTCAATGTCCAACATCTGCGTCAGGTCCAACGCGTGAATGCAAGTCATTGTTGGCGCGCATGGGGTAGATATAGAGAAGAGCCGCAGATGTGGGGGCTCATGACGCAGTTGCACTGCTCCCTGGATAATCATCCCGCGTTTAGAGATCTTCCATGACACGGAGTTCATGTGAGATTTTTAAGTCAACCGCTTATAGGACGTCCTTATTGAATCCACTAGCGAAGACCTCCAGCCATACCATCATTGATCCCCCTAGCAGACATGGGTCGGGAAATGAGCTGCAGGCAGTTATTCCAAAAGCTCGGAGTAATTCACATATCTGGCCCATTTAGTTTGAGGCGGGATCATCCTAACTCATGATCATAAGTGTTCAAGACATCGAAAACCCTTCTTCCCTACCGTATGGAACTTCCGTGCATCCCTCAAACTAAGTTCTCAGCAGCCTTCATATCAAATCGAGTCTGCCATCGTCTGCGAAGGTTCACATTATTCGGCACCAGCAGGGATGTCTCGCTGAGCGCTGACACGAAATATGGGACCATCGGAAAGTCAGCCAGCGTTTGCATTGCATGAGCACTTACTCATGACGATGGGACGGATCCATGTGTCTGCCCACTTCTGCTGAGATCGTGCCATATGCACTGTACTTCTCGGGATCCTTGTCGTCACGGAGACAAGGTGTGTTCATTTTCTCACTGCCGATGAGAGGATCGAGTTCCCTCCACGCTTATGGACATGCAACATGGCGATCCTATAACTCGTACCAATTGGATACCTTTGAAACCTAGTGGAACTGAGGTTCCCCTACCTGGTATTTATGTAAAGAAAGTTGTGTCGTTGAAATAAGGTTGCAAAAGTAAGCCACATTCCCCGAGGATAGCTAAAATAAGCCTGGATTCTGCAAACGAAGGCTGTCTGCGGAGCTGTTTGGGCAACGTATGAGAGGGATATTCCCTGTATTCTACTCGCTGAGCAGCGATGCGGCTGCATGGCATTCTGCGCCGCCGGAAAATAAACCTATGGAAGATGAGCCATGAACGTCCCTGGCTGTTCAGAAGTGGGATGCTATCTATTAGTGGATGATAGACGATAGTATATACCTAGAAACGAATGAAGAAAGATAATGAAGAGCGCGAACCCGGCTGACACTGAGGAAATCCACAGAAGTCAACAGCTGTAGAAGTCTTCTGGGTAAATCAAACTATTGATATATTGAGAGTGCCTGCGCGTGAACGTGGTCAAATCGTAGGTTAGTCTCAGCGCATGGAGTACCAATATCATGAAAGCAAGGATAGTTCGTTGACGAGGTGAAGAAATGAGGAATGACAATAGTAAGGAGTATCAAGGTAATGATGTTTAGCCAGGAAGGAAGAAGTCATGTGCTCCAGGTCTTGGGGAGTTCGCGTGGCAAGAACAGCACAATCACTACAGTCAGCTCTATGGACGATGTTCTCTTAGTAGATAGTGTACAAGGTGAACATTGCATAGAATTTGCGAAACCCGATGGTAAGAAGCCTATGAAAACTATTAGAACGGGAAAGATATTCCTGTTTACGAAAGCATAACTTTTAGATCCGTTTCCTCCGCGGGAAAATGTTGAATTTTGATAGCCAACAGCGACGATGATAATAGGCATATTAAGCTCCAATAAACTTGCTTCCCACAGACCTATTGCATTATCATGAGCATATTTTTTATATCAGAGAGCCTTCCGCACTTTAAATCAACTTCCGTACTCGGCTGGCAGGCGCCACCATGATATTTAGACGTCGTTCGTATAAGATCAGGCATGTGCCTCAATCTCACATCTCCCATCTAATATCGCTCATATTCTCTCTCCTTCTTCGCGTGTTTCATTATGGTTCCTGGCGGATGGTCCTCCGGGTAGAACTTGCATGAGAAAGCCATGCACGTTGGTTCCTTGGATCCAGCGGCGATAATCACACTAGGACAATGATGTCCATAGATGCAATCTTCCTGATCGCAGTCTTGCCCATTTACACAAGGATTCATACGAGCCAAATAACCAATTGCCTTTAGATCTTCATCTGTAGCTTTATAGTCATGTTCGAAGCAGCATTCGCTCCCCTTGGAACATGGTCCTCGGAGGTAGTGATTGTTGCATAATTTTTTATTATTGGTGGTTCTGCGTTTAATCTTTTCCAGAATTTCCCTATTAACTGTGATTGGCGGGTCCAGTCCTCTGGGTTCTGGTGTCCAAGATGGCCGGTTGACAACGTTGGCTGGCTTTTTCGTAGTAATTGGGATTGCTTTGGCAGCTATAGGGGAGCTAGTGATACCAGGTGGCGGAGGGATTGATGTCACACCCGCCCAGGTTGAGGGCGCATGGGTGGCATTGGGTGTAGCGGAGTCTGCGATGCGATCCATGAGCTTCTCGGAACGGAAGATGTCGTCGAATTTCAATGTGGGCAGACCAGTAACCGAAAGCTCGCGAACCATGGGCGGCCCTTCAATTATCGTAATTCGATTTCGATCGTCATGGCTCACTTCATCAAGGAAAGGCGCATAGCCACTGTCGAACGATATGCCAAGTAGAATCTGTTTGCAATTCCAATTCTTCAAATGCCATCTGGTGCATTCTTGTGGAAGTTAGTTCTCCGCTTGCCCCGGAGCCACAGTTGGAAGAAGTCTACGAACCTTTGATTTTCGAATCCGCCCTTTCCTTCCCATGACCGACGTCAATAAAGTCGAAGTTTGCTTTTCCTTGTGTAAATCCTAATGTAAAATCCTTGAAACTCTCCAGGCTTTCAAGTCCCCCATCGCGCTTCAAGGCTTTCGATAATCCGGCATAATTTGCGCAGACCTTTGCCATAATTTCGATCTCATCCGTAGTCCCATGGCATTGCTCTAATATGGAAGCTCGAAGAACATTTGCAGCTTTCTTTCCGCCTTCGACGCCTTGGTTTATAAGGTCTTGGTTGAACTAAACAAGTGCTGTCAGCCAGAAGCTTAGAAGGGTGTTTGCGGGGTACGAACAATCATGCCATCGCCGTCAATCAGGACCATTATATATGGATTTCGATTCTATGCATGTATCAGCAACAGCAGCTGCCTTGGACGCATGCTATCCTACGCGCAAGAACTCGCAATCTGCAAGAGATTGACCCAAGCTTTGTCTCATCATATTCAATTGTTGTTGTAAATCTCTTCTTGACCTTTTGGAGTCCTCCAGATCCAGATGCGCATCCTCCAACTCTTTCGTAAGTCGCGCATTCTCGTTTTGGAGGCCATTCTCGACTCTTTCGATATATATTAGAAGGTCCTGTGTCGCGGAGAGGATGTTAGAATTGAACGCTTTGGTTGACTGGCGGGCTGCGGGATATCGTAGCCTTACCTTTATTAATTCATTGCCAGTTTCCCTCTGGACTTGTAAATTATTGAATCGCTGAATGAAGTCCATGATCGCCATTTTAGAACTTCACTCAATTGACGGAGGAGCTGATTGATTTCTATTTGATGCTCTCGCGCGAATCTTTTTTGGGGGGGTCAGCACTTTGGGGAGACGCGACGGTGGATCATTTGTTAGGTGGGAGCCTCGCGAGCTTTGACATGGAGGGGCTTTCTTTCAACAAAGCTTGGTGAACATCTTCCCACAATGTTTGACGAGGAATTTGCATTGATTGTAATGTTTCTATGACTATTTAAATGGTTTGTACTGAGTGCATATGTCTTTCAGCTATTTGCTGTTGCCCTTGCCCTTGCCCTTGTCGTTGCCGTTTGCTTTGCTCTGTACTGCTGTCCACTTTCCTGTGGGTGAATCCAAGGCTACAAATTGTGGTCCACGGATAGCTGCGTCCCTCTCTAAGACTGAAAATGTCACTAAGATTTTCACATTGGCAGTGAAGGCCAAGTTTTGCTTTCTCCGAACCCCATATCACCAACCAGCTCACCGACGGATTAGCTTTTACGTCGCAAATTACCCACCCACTACATGATATGTCGGGAGATGTTCGGCTCTCCTCCTGTTCATGCGAATAATTGCGTGAATATACGGATCGTGCATTGTCTCGGAAAGACACCGATGAATGCTTGGTCAAATATTCTAAGGACTAGGCAGACCTTCCGAGGCTCCCAACACCATCATTCGTTGCAAGACATAGACTTGGGTGGCCACTTAACTTCTGGCAGACCGTCCTCTTCGCATGCTGGTTGTGCGACCGAGCTTGTAATACTCAAGGTGGTCTGCTCGACCATGGGATTTCCAAGGCGAAGCTGGAGATCTCAATGGATTCAAAAGTTGACGTGTCTGACTGTGCATTGGCCAGAGGGATGGTTCTTTGTTGTAGGGACTCAGCCCATGTTAGAACATAATTCTGGGTCAAAGCAGAGGGCATGTGCCGCAACCTAAAGCCTAATGAATCAGAAGCTTTATGTAGCAATGTAGGTTCAAAGAGGGAAACTAGACGTCTGTAGCTAATGCGTATCCTAGGACGATCGTACCACACGTAACGCCTCTGGGAACAGCACGTAAAGCGCAATAGACGCCGGTACGACTATCTACCTGGCTTGATGCGGGGATATAGTTTCGCAACGCGGCTTAGCGTTAGGAGCACGAGGAGAATAGCCTGTGCCACCAAGGATGTGGCACCAGCCCACTGACTTCTCCACGTGCGATAGTAAGTTGTGTGATTTTGACTTTTTCGCCTGTTTTTCCGTCCTTTGGCTAGTTCAAACCTAATGGACATCACAGCTCTTGGCACTAAATGATTTTCAACGACAGCAGTGGCAGATCTAGCGCATCCGTATCGCTTGTGGCCCTTTTTTGGAGCGGGAAAGTTACAGCACATCACTTGATGAGTTCGCAAGCTCTCCTCAATGAAGAGTAGCTTTGAGAATAAGAGAGAAAAGGAAGAGGTGGCACGGGGTATTCCGAGGCAGTTCCAAGCGAGTATCCCCCTTAATACGAGCCTCTTTACACACATGTGACACTACTGGATCGACGATCCTACAGGCACGGTACTGTGCCCTGGTGTCAATAAGTGCAGATTCGAACTCCAGGCATAGAGGTTTGTGATTAGCAATGCTAAGACATCTGCTGGTGCTCGGGCGGCTGAGAATATCTCTGCTTCACCTGCAACTTAGATTGAGAACTCGATAGGTTCCCAATGAAGCGTCAGCCTAGCCCGCTCCCTAAGTATTATACTGAAGATTCAGCAAGTGCGGACCTGAAGCGAATATGTGAAGCGATTGAGTTTATTCAACGCGACGCATCAGTGTGGGATGCGGCAGATAAAGTTGGGGCGGATATCCTTATGCAGACATAAAGTGAGCCACCATATGTGGACCTGTGGTTGAAAGATGCAGCGGCTCACACCTGGCACCGAATACTAGTATTTCCAGCTTGAGTAGGATGTCGATAGTGTCGATAATCGGTGCTCTGAAGAGACAAGATGTCATCAACTTTCATTGACGGTCAATTATGCTTACTTCTGACGTTCTGTCAATGTCTTCTCTCTAGAATCTTTCCAATCTCTCCTCCAAGATAGGACCGCAAGGGTTGTTCCAGCTAAGTCCCGACTCCCAAGTCTTAACCGCTTCTGCAAGACTTGGATCTGCCAAATTTGACCTCTTGCGCCAGGAAAGGAATCTGCGGCGTATACAACGCTATGTCATTGGTGTTTATTTGCTAGCTATGCCTCATGGAGTCATGGGAATGGACTGAATAATACGCGGCCTTGATTTTGTTAAGCTAGTGCGCTGTCGCGTTGGTGTGAGGTAATCCGGAAGCCGAGCTCTAGAGTTGTTCATCAGTAAATTCTGAGCTCTCAAGTCATCATTTGCAGTTAAATATACTCATCGCATTTGTATTAGAGAGTGACAAATGTATTGAGGTATGGTCGTGTCAAGAGGTGAACATCGGATTCATTTTCTCCTTGGCGTTCTTCTGACTCGTGCGATGGGGTTATGACTTTTCAATATTTGATATGGAATGTTGAGTTACAGTTCTGTAACATGAATTTAAAAGATTCCAACAAAGTATATGGGTCATCAGCGGCTCCGAAGTTATTCGAATCGTGTAGGAATTGTAGATTGTTGTAGTTAGGAACTTAGGCCTTGTTGTAGTTAGGAACTTAGGCCTTGTTGTACAATTGTAGTTTACGGTATTGCGAGCGTGGACCGTGATGCAGTAGAGTTCATGACCTCACGCTACCTTTATGGCGATCCAAATAAACAAAATGTATCGTATGATTTTCTGAATGTTGGATTTACTATGAAACAATCGTGAGAGGTAATCTTAATACGCTAAATAGGAGCAGCTTTCACAGGCTTCAAAGAAGTTACTACATGTCTCTTGAATCAGTGTTGACGAGACTCGTGCTTCCGCAGAGTGAGGAACCTGATGAATGCCCACTCTTTGAGTCCTTGTTAAGCTCAACTTGCTCAAGCACAAAGGTGATGCCATAGTGTAGACGGTTCAAAGCGGTGATAGAACTAGCCCAGGAGTGTTTTCTCCGTAGCAAAATTGTAAGTGCAGCTAGAGAACTTGGCTAAGACTCTGGAGTCTGGACTAACTGCAATGTTACACCTTTGAGGAAAGGCTCTATTTTACCCGTCAAATACACGGTGGGGTTTACCGTTTATCCTGCAAAGAACAGATTTCTGCCGTGTCGAAGTTGCTATGAGGGAATAACTTAATAAGTTGCGAACGAGGATACGAGGACCCTGCACGTCGTGCTGAGTGCGTCCACCATACCGAATTGCATATCTTTAGCTTATGGGTCCAACGGTATTTTGGACTTAAGAACTTGAGATGCTGCAGCCTGCGGGAAGAATGCACTGAGCCGATCAGTCTCCTACTCTGCTCTATCCCGATTCTCCGAACATGCTTCCGACCCTCTGCGTGTCATGACCCATGGTCCATGGACAAATTACAGGCCTTATATGGAACCTACGAGTGTGGGTAAGATAACAACGACCAATACCAGCCCTGCAGCAAAACCAAAGAACATCGAGAACTCCGACCTGATCGACCTGATCGACCTTTTGAAGTATGGACCAGACCCTGCCACCCTCAGCACCCTGGCATCTGGTTGCGTTGAAATCCTGGCGCATCCATATTCTTATTTCGAATTTTCGATACCCTTGACTACTCTGTCGACTCTGTCTACTCATTACCAGCAAATTTAAAAATCGGTAGCCATCTACTCAAATCTCGTGATATTCTCTAGAAGTACCTTGAAACGTATTGAGAAGTAGTTCGAGACGCTTTTAGCTCAATTGCCGACAGAACAAGAGGCTCTAAATTCCAATCGGAATTTGGTTTTGATGTGCCGTGACTAAACCTAACTAATGCGAGCGCGGCCAACGGAAAGGCAACTCCGCAGTTTTATCAACACTCCCGCAGCATGACCAAACCACTCGAGGAAGCTTTGCAGAAATCGGTGCCTTTGACGGCGGCCGGATAACCTTGAATAGACGGGACCGAGAACCTTCCTACGAAAACTGCTAGTGCGCGGCAAAGGAAAAGTAGGGTGCGCACGCGGAGCAGCTTCACACGGAAGATCAAGCTTAGACTTCTGCTGCTCTGCATCGCGATTTTCCAATTGCTCCCAGACTCCCTAAAATTGCGGAACTCTCTTAGGGCTAGGTCTTTCGGCAGTAGTTCGATTTTGCCTAAGAAAATTTTATGAGGCGGGGGAGGGTGGGGGGATACACCGCCCTCTCACCTACGTTGGTGTCACTTAATCAAGCCGCTGCTACAAACAAGGCAAAGAGCTACAGAAGCTGAGCTATTTAGTCCATGCACCGACTAGGAGACCTATATCTACTCGAATAACACAACGGCATGCCAATTCCGGTATCCTACCCGTCCCAGACTCCACACACCCACACAAAGTGATGCAGATGCACGTAATCAAACCGTTGGACGGCATGTTGATGTGGCCCTCGAAATATGAATGGACGCCATAAAAACCAGAACATGCGGTTGGAACGGGTTGGATCGAGGCAATGCGTCTGTCCAGGGCCTGCAGCATCTGAACGGCAAACGGCTAATATACGCATGCTTAACCCCTGTGCAACTCTTCCAGCCAATTAATTTCGTGACAAGCGGTTTGGGTGATTGCGTCGTTTGCCCTTTCTATGACCGAAAGTATTAGCTCTGAGGAACCTCTCTAACAGACTGGAGCGTCCACTTGCTTTGGATCATCTCGGGGTGCCTCGTTCATATCACCGTTACCATTCACTATGGCGGGAGCATGGTCAGGGCATGGCTCAAACGAGTAGATCTCGGAGCCGAATTCGCACGTGTCCGGCGTGCGCTTTCCGCAAGGTATGTGACTGCCGTGGAGAGGGCAATCGTCGTAGACAAAACTCTTGATGCGTCTACACGTACAGGAATAGTATTCGAAACGTCCCCAGCACATTTTGCTCTAGACGATCGGGAGTTCACCAAGTCGACGAAGAAGTATGACCGTCTGGATGCAAATTGAATCAAATCGACATCTAAAGAGCTTTTACTTGAATCATCAGCAACCGATATTGCCATCTGATCTGAGTCTTGTGCTCGTAAGCTTTATATAGACAAGTCGGTCCTCTACCGAATCTCTTGCAGACTGCAGTATCTCGATCCTCAGTGCAATACTGAAGGAGTCCGAAGGACTCCAGCATCTTGCTTTGAGCGACTGCTCAGCGTAAAAGGGGTAGTCTCATCCGCGGTGACAGACCAATGGCAAGAAAGCAGGAAAACTATGACGCCGGCTGCTTCCTAAACGGATAGCTTGAAGCCTTATGAACATCGAGAGTAGTTCGGGGACAGCGCCCGTTACACCATAAATTCAACCATCTGCGTCTGCGGGAAGGCAACGATACCTGTTACTTCTAGGATGCAGTTGGGTAAAAGCCCGAGCAGACGTTGAGCAACTTGAGCTTGGATCAAGGGAGTATGTTGTTTTGCTCGTTGCATGCCAAGAAAGGTTGTTAGCCAAGAACTCTTCCTGAGCGGGAACTTTCCAGAGTAAGTGTTGAGTAAGGTGGCAAAATAGGGTTGGTAAGCCTGTAGCATCAGGCTTATAAAGCCTGTAGGTTTTCGGCTTTTAGGTGCATATCGGCGTTCGGCGCTAAATGCGGGGCCTGTAGGCGTTAAGGGTTACCCTAAGTTGCCCACCTATATAAAGAGTCCTTCTCACTGTAGATAGGCCTGTAGAACAGTTGAATCAAGCCTAAGTTACGCACTACTTTTAAATCCCTTTAAGCCTATAGGCACTCTTTTAGTACCAACCTGCTGCACTGCATAACCCTGTTCAACA
>NJPT01000019.1:0-56173 GCA_002946425.1 Rutstroemia sp. NJR-2017a BBW
AAATAAAGCACAGTAATTGTGTATATTTACCATCATCTGTGTAGAAAACCCAAGAAGATGATTCCAAAGCGTCTATAATTATCGGTTTCATAGTCAATTTGGTAAGTCGAGAAAATTGCGGTAATCGCCCCTGCGTCAAAGACCAGGTTCTGTGATAAGTTAGTCGTCGTCTATATGACCAAAAGATCTTCGGCATATCCACAATTTTAAGGAGAATAAATACTGGTTCAAAGTGAAGGCTCCCCAAAATGTGCACAACCTTACTTTCTGCATTCCTTCTATCTGCTCGGGTATTTGTTGTCCCTCGACATCAAGATGTAAACCCATTTCGATCGCCAATCGCATAGATTGTTCTGAGAAAAAGATACTTTGACTTGAATGACCACTACTTGCTTCACGAATTGCCATCAGACCTAACGCTTGGATAGTGGTGAGACTGTGATGATCCTTCTCTTCAAATAAAAGGCGCTCAGCTTCGGCAAAGAAGTGATCGCCGGCTGTATTGTTGTCGTTAGGGTCGGCTCGTGCACCTACTTGTGAGGAGAACCGGCAGCCCACAGCCTGGATTGCATTCACCAGCAACTCACTACAATAGTTGCGGTCACCTGTTTTGTAAGCTTCCAAGAAATGCTCCTTGCTGAGTGAAGTAAATGTCGGATACTCCCAGCAGAAATATAAAGCCATAAGATGGTCAACAAGTTGTCTATCGGAAGTAACATTGGTCCAACTTAATGGACCAAGAATTTTGTGGTCAGAGTGATCTCCACCAAATTCATGGCCAAGTATATCCGCTTGTCCTTGAACCCTAGCATATAATACTGTATTATCGAAGGTGGAATGATCCATCGTTTGCTTGTGCCAGTGTCCTATAGCCGGATATTGGCTTAAGGTATTAGGAACTGGAACAGTGTCTGGTGCCAAACTCATCAAATCATCGTTTGTACCGGCCATAGAATCTGTTATATTGTTCGGGCCCAGCACTGAACTCAACGGCGTTTGATCTTCCGCTTGTTGAATAGCGGAAATCGATCCTTGTGCTTCTCCACACCCCAAATTTGTGAACTGCGAGGTCGGGATTCCACGCGCCGGTCCCATAGCAGCATCAATAGCCTGATGATCACTAAGCCCCGGATATGTTGTGATGTTTCCTCTAGACGGGGAAGAATCTTTCGGCGGGGGACCTTCGAAGTCGCCATTAGTTTCCTGTAACCATTGGGCTATGCTCTCGACCGATTCGTGATTTTGTATTCGTTCTATAATCGCAGAGGTGTTCTCGTTCGCTTCGATAGCGTGAAATATACGTTCGGCATTGCGTTTCCAGGAATCATGCGATCTCAAGCTTTCGACCAGTTCCATTTTGATATATTTGATATGAGGCTGATAGCAACACCTCTGCTGAGGTAGCTTCTCAATACATTTCCCGCAAGGTTCCTTGCCATCACACTAGAACGAGTTAGCTACTATACACGCGATTCTTAGATTATTATACAAAACCTGCTAATCTGAACGGACGATGTTCATTAAAATTACTCGCCTTGGCTCGACGTCTTTTGCAGTTCAGACATGCATTCTGTACAACATGTTTCGGCTTCCTTCTCTTTTTCGTACCTCGAGCAGGGTTTTGTACTTCGTTCTGCGGAGCGCGTGGATAAGAGCTCGTCGAGATTCCAGAGGTAAACAATTGATTCGTGCTACTGCTTGCTGCGTCGTTATTACCCTGTGGCTTGTATGAACGAAGACGTCGTAGCGGCATTGTCAATATGACCAAGCATTATCGGTGGATGTAGGAAATGTCTTATATCCTATGGAAGAACAAATTTTGCGAACACAACTCGATAAATATATGACAATGTATTTACCTGGTAATGTATAGTAGAAGTAAGTAGCCAACAGGTAGATTGACCGATGAGCTAGTGAGTGCAGATCAATACCCTGAATGAAGAGGTACTGCTGAATTTCGTGCTCCCGAAAGCGAGCGACCGGTTCCGGTAACCAAGGTCTCATGGTGCAACCTACAAGTGGTCTGAGGTTGGCCAGCGGTCGGCATGGATCAAAAAGGCCCTAGTACGGTTACCTTGGGAAGCTCGGGTTACTTGGACATCCCTCCCTCAGGACAGATTAAGTGGAACACTTCGCATTTCTCAGCCCTCTCAAAACAAACATCAACTCTCTTTACCAAATTCATATTGTATTCGACGTAACTGATAGTGGAAAATATAATTGATTATATAGAATAAAAGCAGACCAATTCGCTACTAGAACATTAGATTTTATCACAAAATTATTGATGGTTGCATTGATTATCCCATGGAGTGCCAGAAAAGTCACGTACGCTAAGCAAGGTATATTGGCTATTTAGATCATCTCAGATTCAGACCACAACGCACAGACCATATATCTAGGTGACTCTAGCACTCCATGGGATAGTATAATTCTACAAAAGTGTTAATGTTTTGAGGAAATGCGAAACGTTCCACTTATCTGTCCTGAAGACATCGTTGAACAACGGCATAATGACATGATAGAGAAGATCGAGCCTATTACATTCGTTCTTGGAATAAGGGAAACAGTTATACTTATACCAGCAGGTTTTTCATCGCTGCCTTTCCTAATATGCTTCGCTGTGGCATTTTATCAGAATTGAGATTTATCCCATGTTTCAACAAACATTGCCATGTACAAACGATTTGCAACAAAATGCTGATCCCTTGCTTGACTTGTTAATTGTCGTATGAGAATTGTCGTATGAGGCTTGTCTTTATTGCAGTGAATTCGAAGCCAGGTCTGGCCAGCATGGCGCTAGATTCGGTTACACAGTATGTACTAGTAGCATAATTCCATATCGTACTAAAGAATTGAAGAAAAATCTTGAAGGGTTGATTTTTTGTAAGCGTGAAATGGCAGGTAATCGTAAAGGTATCGTCACGTCCTCCGAACAGCTTCATAGTTCAATCAATGATTAAATTTCATATCCAAACTAATTATTATACTCTCTTACTTGTTCTGAATCTCCTTCTTATACTCCAGTATGAGATCTCTTCCTAACTCTTCCCCCACATTACCCCACATGAACCCCGCTTTTCCGCTGACCCATGTCTGATAGCTAATATTTCGATCCAGCCCTGATATTCAACCATGACAGTTTTGAAGAAGGTGTGCCTACGACACTCTCCATCCTAACCATACTGTAAGGAAAATAAAAGATTAAGAGAAAGAAGAGAGAACAAAAATCAAATATAAAAACAGAAGAACATGAAAAAAGGTCGTACACATAAAAGTATAAAACACAAAACGCAGATGCAAGTACCGATTATCTATTCCTTTCTTCTTTTTGGTGCATTACCGTCCTCTGGTATTTCATTCCCTCTCTTTCTCGTGCCATCTCTCCCACTTCCTACCAACATCTCATTGTCCCTGTGTATATAGTTGCTATACACAAGGCTTACCGCCATAGCATTACGTATATCGCCAGGGGTTATCACTCTGTAGTTGGGATATACACGGAGTTCGACTGGATTGCCATAATAGTGGAGACTTGGTAGGTGAATAGTTCGTATACGAGGATTCTTAAAGTTTGGGAAAGAGTCGGTGAGATCAGATAAGGGAGCTATTTAAGAAGCGCAAAACAGATGTTATTAGTTGACTGACAACGATAGGTGAAGAAAAGACATTAGGAAGTAGGTAGAAGGAGAAGGAAGAGAGGAGGGAGAGTGAGTAATAAATCATCTTACAGCGGGATGTACAATGGACACCATTGTACCAACATCCTGCGCATATATCACCGAATGCTTCACGAAAGTACACGCAGGATGGAAAGGGATTCTCCTTTCGCGAGCATTGTACACAGGAAGAAGGCTCTTCAACCCCAAGAGTGTAGCTGATCGCTGCTTCGGCATTCCTGGCGGGTTCACCTGGATACTCCAGGAGTTGCTCGTTCCACTCGAGGAATCGGGGCTGGCGCTGCTGCTGCTGCCATACGTCTTTCATTCTGCGAATGCTTGGGGTTGAGGGAGCACCCTCAAAAAGGATGTCGAGGTCAGTATACGCAGGGTAGGCAAGGTGATACAACGACACAGGGGGCACCCATGGTCCGGCATGGTCGACAATCTTGAAGCTCCCACGAATCATATGGCGATGTTGTATAGAAACAAGAGACGCTGAGACAGCACCTGGGATAGAGAGAGCATCATCAGATGCAGGAGCGATTAATGTATTCAGCTGTGGCCTACGTGGAGAACAGATACTGGAGGGATGTCCTGCCGACGGTATTGTTGTTCGACAGGATTCGAAGTGGATTCGAAATTGGAGAGATTCACGATTGAAGGTTGTGGTTGTACAAGAGGCATCGATGCGACCGTGGTGTTGTTGACAGGAGCCGGAGCCGAGCCTTATGTGAGGGAGTGAGGAGTCATAATGGATTGGAATTCAAGGTAACAGAAGAGATTCAGCAATGGAAATATCAAGTTGTGATTATTTGATTCACGATGATGAAGATGGAGGATGAATGGATTGATATCACTAGTCGTGGCTGATGAGGAAGGGGAGAAGAAAAACAGAAAAAAAAGAGGAAATGAAAAGAGAGAGAAAAGGAGAAGAGAGGGAATTTTGGGTACGAAAAAGAAAAAGGTACAGGTTAGGCAGATGCAGCGAGCTAAAAGCAAACAGAAGAAAGATTGTGAGAAAAATTATGAGGATATCTGCAGAAATGATCAAAATGGCAATATGGTAAGGATGCGACGGTTATGCAACGGATTTGACTGAGAGAGAAAATCCTTGAAGAGTATATTTGTCAATTATCGCAGTATTCACAATAATTGAGGATGGAAATGGTGCGCAGTGATGAATAGAATGCTTGGAGCACATGGTTAACAAGTTGGAGGTGATGCTTTCCATATTATCGAGGTGGAACAGCTGTGGTCCAAGCCTTTGTGGGGTAATCTACGCTAGAAAAGCTTACCCCATCCAAATATGAGACAGATTGAAATGATTCCCAGATTTCCTACAATATACATTGACAAATGTTTGAAAGAGTACCGATGACTGATGAACAGTTATGAAATACATAAATATATTTAGAAATTTCTCACATGATGAATTGCGAGAGTTATGATGTGAGAAGAGGATCGGTGGTCGATGTCGGCTCCATCAACGCTTCCCAAAAGTGATAGGATGAGTACTAAAGTGGTAAAACAGCAAGGGGTATAAGATACCATACGAAAAAGGTGGCTTGACAGACGGATCTTGGCAAAATCACCACGCCCATAGATGAGAAGACAGGCATATTTGACCTGTATCTGCAAACGGCGGCAGTTCAAGAATTCAAGGGTAAGCAAGGTAATTCCGCAATTGGCTCAAAAGATCGGGAGCGGCTGGATGGTTTCACACCACATAGCTTACATCCGCCTGTTGACTGACCACTGCAAGGCTCTTCAGTCGAGATGGCTGCAGTTGTTATAATGCTTATTGCGCTTGGCGTCCTCGCAGTGATGATGGCACGGCTGGGCTCAAAAATGACGAGGCAACATCATATTCGAAGATTTCCACTGCAAAGCTACGACGGACCGATCAATGACCTCGCCAACGGTGATTACAACAAATCTCCCAATATTTATAACAGCAATGAAACTTATTTAAATATTAGGGTCAAGTAGGGATTTAAGGATAACGATAAATATAGCTGGCGTTCAGATTCTGGCTTAGGTATTGAGGCATTCATGAATGATGATACCCATTTCTTGTCTACTGGTTGGGAAAAGAATGACAAAGGCGTTGAAGAGATGAGGAGAGAGCTGAATTGGAGAGAAAAGCTAAGTCGAAAAAGCGAAGAATCAGATCTTTTCGACTGTTAAGTTCAAAAAATAACACCAGTGTTCGCGACATTGAAAAAGTGTGGAGTATGGCGGCTTTAATTATTTGCGAAATGCAACAAAGCTGACTAGACCAATTGAATTTGAAAATTATTAAATTGATTTGAAGCTGTTCTGGCAATTACTGTAAGAAAACATGCTCTAACTCAACCAATGTATATGTTCCTATAATACCCGCTGAAAGAACTTCGCTGCATCGTTACTCGTTGCACTAGGTCCCCAACGCCAGAACTGAGATGAACTGTTATCCGATTTTGATACGGAATTGATATCGCGACGGCGTAACCTTGGGTGTGAAAATGCCACTTCCATATTCTCCTGTGAGTGGTCTTTACCCTCCGAATTGCTCTTGTGTCCCTCTTCTTTGTTAACTTCGTGCTCTTCATCATCCTGCCCCTCTTACAGATCTCTGTTCTGCCCCGCTTTGTTGCGATTTGGTTCTAGTTTCTCCTCTCTTATATTCATACACTCCCACCCCCCCCCCCCCCCCCCCCCCCCCCCCCCCCCCCCACTATGTTCAGGTCTGGCCTGCTGCCGATTTCCAGCAGGTCAGCATTGTAGAAGAGGTAAAGAATCGGCGACAGCGGGGACCCTTGTGGGATTCCTGTGTTTGTCTTGAACGGGGCTGACGTATCCGATCCCAGGCGTAATGTGGTCGTCCGATCCGTGAGGAAGCTTCCTATAAGCCTCACTGTCTGCGAGTCAACCTGTCGTTTTTTCAGGTTGTGTATAAGCCTTGGGTGCGAGACGTTATCGAAGGCTCCAGATACGTCAAGGAGTAGGAGGCTGGCAACATCCGTCCCTGTCGCATACCAGGCCGTGTAGATCCGTTCGAGTAGTACATGAATTGCATGCTCTGTGGATCTCCCTCTTCGGCCACCCATGTGCTCTCCTGGGAGCAGGCCGTGCATCTCGACTGCGAAGCTGATTCTTCTTGCAATAATAGCATCTAGGATCTTCCCGATAGTGTTAAGGAGGGCTATAGGCCGATATGACTTTGGCAGTGTGTAGTCATCCTTGCCCGGTTTCCGGAGCGCTACTGTACAGCTGTGCTTGGAAGCCTTTGGGTAGTATCCCGTCGTCAAGCAGCCGTTAAATAGAACATGTAGGGCTGGGGCAATAATATCTATTACCCGGTGTAGGATGTGGTTTGGGATTCCGTCCGGTCCGGGTGCTTTGTTTCCTGGTGCATGCCGAATTGCCCTTTCGATTTCATGAAGCGTGATGGGAGGGAACATACTATCATCCCTGTATTGGTATCCATCTAGATCGGAAAGGTCTGCTTCCGGTGGCTCGGGGAAAAAGGTCCCTTTGAGGATATCGGCCTTCCCATCCATCCCATCTTCTAGGTTTCCATCTTGATTCCTCAACGGTGGGATGTACGACGACCGCGGCGAGCTATTGTTGGCCCATTTTGCTACCTTCCATAGCCCCTCGATAGACTCGGAGGCTGTTTCTACTCGTTCCCTGTGGGCGGCCTTCAGAGCTTTGTCTATCAGCCTCGCTTTCCGGTTTCTTGCTCGTCTGTACTGCTTCCACGACTCCTCCGTCTGTACACGTTTCGCTATCCTCCTCAATCGTCTGGCCTTCATTTGCGCTTCCTTGCATTCCTTTGTAAAGCCGGTCACAGATCTTGGGCTGGGCCTGCTCCACGGGGTGGACTGATCGATCCCATTGTTGATGGACCGCACGATGGTATGATTGATTATGTCATACACGGGTCCAGCAGTCCGAAGGACTGCTATGCCGGGGTAGTCTAGCTTTGGTGCAGTTACCGAAGTGCGCTTTACCGTAATAGGTACTCACGCTTCACTTCATCGTCTTACGGCGACCAGCAACCTCCTCTGCTAGACGGTCTGGCTCCTATCTACAGCTATATACTTAGATATAAAAGGAGTGCTTTATTCAATCTTCTGGGATAAAACCTGGCTCCTTGGCTGCCGCTGCTGCTAGACATCTCGTGTCCCTATACCTTCAGTCTCCCCCCAGTGTTCCACTTCGCCTTTCTGTACTATACCACATCTCCTAAATTGCCCAAGGAGGTGCGTTTGCTCCATGAATCGTATAGCTTTCGTGGCTGATTTTGACTCGTTTAAGATTGCCCTCAAGTCCATTCGTCCTTGGATGCCAAATTCTCTCCGTCGTAGGTCCCGATACTTTCGGCATCTGAGTAGGACGTGACTCACGGTTTGTCGTCCTTCGCCGCAGTCGCATCCCGGGTCGTCGAATTCCGGAACCTTCCTCCTCCAAAGGTGATCTTTCAGGCCAATTTTCTCCGTTCGCATTTGGATGAGCAGAGCGCTCTGCCATTTCTTCAGGCCGTGGTGTAGGCGGAGGACCTTGTGGGTGGGTTCTTGAGTATATTTGTACGAGGTTCTCCCTCTCTGATCGGATTCCCATTGGCCTGCCCACTCTGCTCTTGTGTACCTCATGATCCATGTTTTAAGGGTTGCTTGCAGGTGATATGTCTTTATTTGTGTGGCACTCGAATTTCCTTGGTAAGCTCTCAGGGATTGTTTAGCTGCGGCTTTGGCCGCCTTATCTGCTGCTTCATTTCCCCAGATGCCTATATGGGCCGGATTCCATCTTATTTCAACTGATATACCCCAGACTGTCTGTAGCTTGTCTATCAGTCGTATCGCCTCTGCAACAATATATGCTCCTGATCTGCCGGCTGGGTTTTGAAATGCCCTGATGGCCGCTTGGGTGTCTGTGAAGATAATCAATTTGTTTCTCTTGTTCCCTTTTTCCGCGTCCTCGTCTGCGATCTCAAGGGCTAGCTTGATACCTTGTAGCTCTGCAGCGTATACTGTCGAGGTTTCGCTATTTCCCATGTATGTTGTCCTCGTAGATCTGGTCAGAGGCGACACTGCTGCAGCTCCCACCTGATTGTTGATACCGCTACCATCCGTATAGATGAAAGTACAGTTTGAAGGGTGTTTGAGGAATTCTTTGTGCTGATTCTTCGCCATCTCCGAGCTGGAAGCAATCCTGATATTTGGCCCCTGCCACCATGGTGGTACGATGTATGGTGGAATAGGTTCTTGTTCTTCGATCGTGGCACCTCGACGCTGATGCAGGCGTCAGTAGATATGCTCCAGAGGACTCACGTATAGTGTCTGTCTTCCTCGGTTTCTTGTGTTTCTAAGGGTACGGAATCCTGCTAGAGTAGGCATCTTGTCGGTTGAGAGTATTCTGCTAACTGTCTCGGCGTTTGTCTTCCAGATCTGCTGCTCGATGGGAAGTAGATGGAGTTCTATATCTAACGCTGCACCTGATATTGCCTTGTATGCACCTCCGATGATTCTAGCTGCCTTCGCTTGAAGTCTTTTGAGGGAGTTGGCGGTCTGTTTTGTATAGCCTTCTCCGCGTTCTTGAGCGACTGACCATACCGAGCAGCCGTACATCATCTGGGGGATGACGACCGCTTGGTAGATCCTTCTGAGTTCGGTAACACTTGCTCCCCATGTAGACCCCGCCAGGCTTGTCAGAGCACCAATAGATTTCGAGATCTTCGTTGTTACATTCTGAATATGATGCTTCCAATTCAGCGCTGTATCGAGTGTGACCCCGAGATATTTACTGCTTCCCGACGGATTGACTAACGTCTGATCTACTTGTACTTGGTGGTCGACCTCTATTTGACATCGCCTTGTATGATGAGTGAGCTCGAACTTGCTTGGTGCAAACACTGATACATGTCGTTTAGCCCATACGTTAGCTTTTTGCATAGTTTCTGCTAGCCCGTTACATGTCTCTTCAGTTGAGTTACCCCATCGCAGAATAGCAATATCATCGATATACCCCGGTGTAATGGTGTTCGGTTCCTGGTTGCAGATTTCTACCAAGTCGGCGTTGTAGAACAGGTATAGGATAGGTGACAGCAGTGATCCTTGGGGAATGCCAGTAGCCGTTTGATAAACTTCCGATCTGAATGAGTCAAAGCTGATAACTGTGCTCCGGTCTGCCAGAAAGCTGGCTATCCATCTAACAGTTCTCTCATCTATTCTGCGTTTCCGGAGATTGTGGAGCAGCCTGATGTATAAGACATTGTCAAAAGCTCCAGATACGTCAAGTAGTAGAAGGCTTGCCACCTGTGGCTCAGGCGAGTTCCAAGCTTCATATATCTTTTCGATAATGATATGTAGTGTATGGTCTGTGGATTTCCCTTTGCGCCCCCCAATGTGAGTGCTCGGTAGTAGTTGGTGTATCTCCGTCACGTAGCTGATTCTCTTTGCGATTATTGAGTCCATGAGTTTTCCAATAGTGTTAAGTAGGGCTATTGGCCGGTACGCTTTGGGAACAGTATAGTCGTCCTTGCCGGGTTTTCTGAGAACTATGGTAGTTGAGTGTCGGAAGTGCGCCGGACAGTACTCGAGGCGTAAGCTCCAGTTGAATATTCTCGTGAGATGGGGGGCTATTTGGGCAGCGGCAACGTGAAGGACCCGGTTTATGATACCGTCGGGTCCTGCAGCTTTCATTGGAGGCGTTGAGGTGATAGCTTGATGTACCTCATTTTCTGTGATATCCGGGAAGGAGATCTGGTCCTGGTATTCGGCTCCATTTATGTCTTGCAGATCTGGTTCCGGAGGAGTAGGGAAGAACGTGGTTTTAAGGAGGCGTGCCTTATCTTGTGCTTCTGCGTACTCGGTGTTTGTTATGGGGTCCTTCAGTGCTGGAGTCGTTGTTGCTGTTGCCCCTTCCCTGTTTCTTGCCCACTTGGCTAGTTTCCACATACTCTCCGGGCTCTGCATCGCTCTTTCGACCTGTTCCCGGTGACCTTGGAGTAGGGCTCTGCGGATCACCCTTCCCTTCCGGTTTCGGGCTGTGCGATATGCTTCCCAACTCTCTTCCGTATGTTCTCGACTATTTTGGCGCTTGAGCCTTCGCGCCTCTAGCTGTATCTCCTTACACTCGGCGGTCCAGCCGGCTCTTGCTCTCGGGGACCATCTTTTCAGAGGCGTAGAGTGTTTAATAGCTGTCTCTATAGCAGCTACTACCTCTCTTACGTATCTATCCAGTGCGGTCTTTGTCTTGGGGCATCGAAGTATAGGTAGTTCATATTCAAGGCGAATTCGAAATTCTTTCTCATCTATGTTAGACCAGTCATATGTGTGCACAACTTGCCTTTGTATGGTCCTGAGATCTAGTATGGTTGTGATGGGGAGGTGATCAGAGTTGTGGTCTATGCTCGGGTCCGTGTTGCATATGATAATCCTGTCTACGATGTCTTGTGTGCCGTAGCAGAGATCTATGCAGCTTTGTGCATTTTTGTCGTCGTATGTGATTGTACCAGCTGGTAAGAGAGTACCCAGTTGGAACTCTTCGACCAGATCAATTAGATTGTCCGATTCCGGATCACGTGTCTGTATTGTTCGGCCACCCCAGAGTTCGTGGTGCAAATTGAAGTCTCCTAGAATAATCTGTTCCTCTCCATAGTATGCTGAGAGTGCTGTTTTAGGATGCGGTAAACAGCTCACCCGGTGGTCGGAGGACCTCGGAGGGTTGTACACATTGTGTATTACAATCTTCGATGTCGCGTTTGTATTTGGAGTTTGTATGGTAATATCTAGTGTAGTAAGATCTCGGGTATATTCTGTGAACCTCCAACTATTCGGGTCAAGCTTTCTATTAATAAAGAAGCAGACTCTCGCCGGTGCTTCCTTGCTGTCTTTTGGGAAGCATAAGTGAAAGGAGTGTGAGATTGGGTTATGGGTAGTTGAGGTGAACGGGTTCCTCCATGGCTCTTGGAGAGCTAGAATATCATATTCTTGGATCTTGGGGTCACGAAGTAGCGTTGCCATGACCTCGTCCCTTGACCTCATAACATTGTACTGCAGGATTTATAGGCTATGTTTGTCACAGTTCATGAGTCTTCTGTGCTCCATTGAGAACTATATAGTGAGTTCGTTGTGATTGACTCTAGTGCTCTCCTTGACGGCATATGCGGTCTTCGCGGTCTTTGGCTGCTCTCGAGCATGATTGTATCCCCATTCTCGTCTTGTGTGTTGCCTGCCATCGCTCCCGTATAGATTATTTTGGGAGCCCTGCCCTTGGTAGGAGACTTGCTCCTGGAGTTCTGTCTATTTGGCGGTAGTGGTGGTGTTAATGATGGTCCCGTGGGGTTGGTTTTTGGCCTGCCCCTTTGGCTTCCGTTAATCATTGCCGCCGATTCTGCTGGTGTTACGTTAAAAGCGACCTGTTCCCTCATTGGCTTCTCTTTCGTCGGCGGGACGAAGTGATATGGTTGACGGGCGTCATATGCTGCTTTTACTTTGTTTAGCTCAGTCTTCCGGACTGGGCACCGGTTGTTCCACGCTTCATGTGCTCCTTTGCAGACAGCGCACTTTCTCGCGGTGGACTTGTCGATCTTGGTAGGGCAATCTTTCGAGTTGTGCTTTTCCGCACAGTAGCCGCATGCTGTGTTCGCTTTGCACTGGTTCCTGTGTGGCCGTATTTTTGGCACTTGTAGCATTGCTTCAGTCGGCACTGTCTGTCGTACCTCTCGCACTGGAACGCCTCGCCTTGCCATATGAGGCCTTCGTCGATGATCTTGTTTGCGTCTTCTGGGTTGGTGAACTCGATGATGATAGTCGAGGCTGCTTTTGTAAGCGTAGACCTTGACAGCCATCCGATATATTTGATATCCGCGTTCGGTATGAAAGGTCTATTGTCATGAAGTAACTCCGCTCTGATCTCTTCGAATTTCTCTATATCCATCGAACTTGTCCTGATCCCGTGCGCGAGTACACCATATTTAGGCAGCCGTATTGACGCGCCTCTTCCGATCCGGCTCATCCAGTCGTTTGCAAATTGTCTCAATGCCTCCGCCTCGTTTCTGCCTGATGTCTTGATGCTGAGGTCTCCGCTCTTCAGTTGGTTAGCTGATGCTACACGGATCCTTTCGATGTGTTCGTTTCTACTCTGTTCAATCGCGCGATCAATATGGTTCTGTAAGTTTCTAGGGCTCTTTGCTCGAAGGCTTTCAATAGTAACTGGGTCTGTGATTTTCACAATGATCTCACGTTGTGCCTGAACGAATGATGAAGTCTGAGTGGATAATGTGATTGGTTTGCTAAGAGGCGCGGTATTGCTAGTCAATACCGACGCGTATGAGGCCTTTGAGGATGGTGTGGATTGAATAGCCTTTACAATGTTGTTTGTTACTTTGGTATTATCGTTGATCTCTTTGGTGATATCATTCGTCTCTTGTATAAGCGCGGTTGTTGTTCTTCCCTCTTCAGCAGTGGCCTTCACAAATTGATTGGTTTCCTGGCTCAGTGTGGCAATCTGTTGGTGGGTGATTTTGTTTTCCTGTATTCTTGCTGCTGTAGACTGTGCTATATCCGCTGTCATTTTGAGATCGTTCTGGACACTTGCGAGGGCTTCCATAATTGCGCTCATATCCGGGGTATTCTGGAGCTTGGTGATGAGGACGCTCGTGGCTGCGATCATAGTTTTGGCTACTGGCGTTGGCACTGGCTCGTTTTCGGCAGAGTCGATGCAGACAAGTGCTTTCCTGAGGTAATCGCTGAGGTATGTAGCGTGCTCGCGGAGGTCGGTGGGCCATGCTGTCACTTGAGGCCACGGTGTCGCCATGATGCCTATATCGCACTGGGCAATGCGTACAAGCTCAGGCTTCTCAACTAGCCAAAAGGAGGACTGCTATGTGTGGTTTTCGTTGCTTAATTTCAAAAAATTTGTTCTCGCTACTTGTCAGTGAGATCTTTATATACAAAAGAGAGGCACTCAACAATAGGTATCAGGTCAGCTGACCTGCTCGTTGAGCATCTGGTTGGCTATCCTCCTGTGCATATAAATCTTGCCTCAGGGTACTTAAGCCCTTTACGTGATGTTCTTCACACTACCGATCGCCGCTTCGGCCGTTCCCCCCTGCTTATTCGTGACTATTAGAGTCTCTTTTAAATTCGGAGCACTTGGGAAAGGTTCTATATCCGAAGAATATAGCTCCAAATTTTGAAGATACTTAAAGAGGAAAATAATGTAGTCCGGGAGTTACTCCGATGTGAGAAGACGGCCTCATGTTTTGCTGCTTCGTAATGTATATTAGCCGAGTTGTATGTTACTAAGTTCACTCCCAGTCTCGCTATATTTTAATTAGCCTCGATTCTCAGGTCTTGGCACGTGTATAGCGTATAATAGTCTATCAGTACCGACCAGCAGCTCAGCCAAAATCGGCCGATAGCTTAGTAAGCTTCCACCGTTCGGCGCTAGTGAGGAGAAGAATAGCTATGCGGGATCATTACGACGGCAATCGATTCTAGACCAGAAGTTAATGGAAATATCTGATCTGCTATCTCTTAGTTATATCAATACGTCTAAGTTAATAGCAGAACCGTAAGAAAGAAGCCCTCGTGGCTTATCTAATGTTCAGCCGCCTTCCTAGCTTGCGAATTTTCTCTTCAAAGACCTCAAATTTGCTACTCCAGGCTCTGTAAACTCATTTTGACCTACATTCGACTCAGTAGACGCAACTTGCAACGCTTGAAGCCGATCTTCAACTTGCCTAGACCGTTTCGAGGAAGGCCCTTGGACGATTGTGTATCCAGACAATGCTCGATTATACATTGCCCTTGCCATGTCTTTCCGGTCGGTTTGCGAGAAGAGGTCTCCAAAGGCGAACATGGTATTCAACGCCGGTAGATAAGATGAGACAAGTTCAAGGCCAAGAGCGTTCTCATAGCCTTGTAGCGCTCGAAGATACATCTTCTCTGCTTCTGCCAGCTTGCCTTGGTTAGGTAGAGGAGACCTAGGTTGTTGACCGTTAAGAGTGTTGATGTGTGGTCTGGTCCAAGTGCCTTCTCAGAACCTTCCAGTGCTCGAAGATACATCTTCTCCGCTTCTACCAGCTTGCCTTGGTCTTTGTAGAGGTTGCTTAGGTTGTTGACCGTTAAGAGTGTTGATGTGTGGTCTGGTCCAAGTGCCTTCTCCCTGCCTTCCAGCGCTCGAAGATACATCTTCTCCGCCTCTACCAGCTTGCCTTGGTCAGAGTAGAGGTTGCCTAAGTTGTGAAAACCCCAATATAGTCCGTCTACATCTACCTTGGCGTCTACTATAAAGAAGGCCTGTTGTGTTGCGTGTTGAAGGAGCCGCCGCTGTGAGAGCCACCAGTGCTTTTCATTTGTATCAGGAACCTCCGAGGCTACACAGGTTAAGGCCAGACGTGCAAGGCTCTTGTCCCACTCCTTGTTAAGCACAAACACTATCCATGAGTGGACACAACTATGCACACTATACCCTCTAGCCTCGACCTGCTGCTGAGGAGACCTGTCTGGATCAACTAGTCCGAAGGTACATAATAGAGTGATAGCCTCATTAAAGTTCAGTTCGTCCTTCGTAAGCTTCTGTATCCATTCGTCGTCTACAGAGTTTGCATGCCGAAGAAGGTCAAACCATAGGTCCTCTCGATGAAAATATGCCCATAGCTTGAGTAGTTTTGCTGATGCTGGATTCTGCTGTTGGATCCGATCAAAAGTGATCTGCCATGTCGTATGTAGTGTACGATCTACATAGGAATCCAACAGGGGACTTATCGTCTGAAGCTTCAACCATGATGTCCTATAGAGCCGAAGATAATCCGAGAAACTCGTTGTTACGTGCTCAAGATATACTCCTGCCGTAGATAGAGCAAGTGGTAGGCCGTCGAGTTCCTTGACAAGTGCTATAGCATCAGGATCTACCTTATTAGTATTATCTTTGCTCTCACTATCAATTATACCGACATACCCTTTTCAATGCCTTTACGTCCTGACATATTAGACACAATCTCAAGACCTTCTTTGACATCTAGCTTCTGAACATCAATTCGTATACCTTGCCTGACTTGTGCCGACCGTGTCGTGATAATGATCGAGCCGTGATCAGACCGAGGAAGGAATTGACGTATATCGACCGCCGAGTCGTCGGGATTGCTAGATGTCTTAGGATTGTCGAAGTTATCGTAGATTATTAGCCACTGTGTGTTCCGTGGGGAGTCAAGCCAGTCCTTGACTACACTAACAACTTGATCGAGGTCTTTATCTTGCTCTACGCTGGATAGCACAGTGGTGGAAGGATGATGTCTCAGCACCTGCTGAGCAACGTCCCGAAAGCTCAGCTTGAGTGAGTCTTCGTCATTCGCGTTCAGCCAGAAGATCGCCGTATATTTCTCCTTATGTCGTCTGGCATATGTGGTCGCTAGCTGAGTCTTTCCTATACCCCCAAGACCATGCAGGATAACACAGGATCGACTACTGTGATTTTGAAGCAGCTCGTGCATTTTCGACAGCTCCCTCTCTCTAGCGACAAACTGTGTAGCTTCAGGAAATGACGCGAGGTTGAGCCCGACAGTAAACTGCTCAAAATCGACCCCTGTGTTGGTCAGTTTCGTTGCTTTAGTTAGCACATCTATATAAACAACTGACCCTTGTACATCCTGTGAATCTTATCCTCCAACCGCCTGAATGCCTGGTCTCTACCCTCGCCGTAGTTTGGCACCATAGATATATCGAAGATCCCGATTAAGCAATAGGCTTCATCTTCTTCAATAGTAGTATTATGGTGCTCCGCCCAGGATCTCCGCTCTTTGATACCTAAATTTGACAATGCATCACCTCGGAGAGCTTTGTTTGCGATGCCGGTAATTACGTATATCTTAGACTCTAGCGAAAACTTGCTCCCAAGTCGCCCACCCTCCGAGCTAAAGAAGTCAACCAGCCTTGGTGCAATAAGCTCCTGAAGCGTCCAGCCTCGAGTGAACCAACGACTCTTCCTGAAGGCTTTCCCCCATGCCCTCTGGTCATCTACCCCAGTGTCGGGCGTGGAGACATCCGAAAGGTAAACGTAGCAGCGCGCACCGTTCTGATACCACCGAAACATGGAGTTGATCGCCGCCCCAAGCTCGACCGCATTCTTCTTATCGATGCAGCAGGTGTCGACCCAGAAGTATTACAGTCCGTCTACTGCAGCCTGCTTCGCGCAGAACTGTATCTTCCTCCACCCAGCCTTGTTTACAATCTTGCTCTTGTCCTTGTCTTTCTTCAAGTCTTGATAGACGACCTCCTCTTCTCCCCAGGTATGAGAGAGTATTGCATAGGCAGGGACTTCGCCGCTAGTAGGTTCGCGAAAGACGATCTCGCCATTGGGTTTACATTGCAAGAGGAGTATAAGAGACATGCTGGAGGTTCGCGAGCGATTTTATAGCAAGCGCGACTTATATCATTAATTCAGCAAATTGGCGCAAGCACTGCGATTTGAAGGTCAGGATATCGAAGAACTGAGCATGAGAAGGATATACAGTCGTGGTCGTAGGCGCCGCCGACGAGGCTGTATCGTGGCGTAACCTGGCCAGCCACTTATATAGCGAAGGCAGACAGAACGCGAAGGACGCTTTATTTTATTGGAAACCTTATCTACTACAGACTGGATTCTGAGACAAAGTTATCTGTTGTTATTGAGATGCCGGCTTCTACAAAGTCAAAGGGCAGTAAGATGCTGTAGGTGGGGGATTAAGGGGACGGGACGGTTATGAAGGCATCCAAGGTCGCTGAAAGAGGGGCTGCTTTCGCACGGGCCACTTTTTGCTCTGCTCGGAGGATATCGGGAAGCGGGATTTTCCGGCAAGATCATGTCCAGCCATAAACGTTGCAGCCACCCGTTTAGCAGCCACAGATATATTACAATTTTACCGAGATTATTATAACCACACCGTCGCTGATCGGATCCTCGATCGCTTAGTTAGAGGAGGTATCATCCTTTGTGGCAACGTCGTATAATATCGTGTGCTCTGGCTAACCATAATTCCTAACCATAATTACACAACGGACTTGGGGTCAAAAGTCCATTTGTTTCCCACGCAAAATTTTAGCGTCGAATTGCCGAGGCCATAAGATTCATTTGATAAGATTCATTTGTTAGGGTTAGGTCCTTACCCGCTGCAATATCGCTCGGATCCGGTTCAAATTCGAGTATAAGTTAAGTTCAATCCATGCGACACCCATCCCGTTGAGTATTCCCCCCAAACCCCATTAGAAGGTGAGTTGTACCAAAAGATCATTATCGTCGTCGATTTTTGATGGGGTAAGCCCATGCACAGACCAAGCCAGTCCGTACAGAGGCCAGTCCGCCCATACACAGGCCCAGTCACGAGATGTACAGACCAAGTCCGCCCACGCACAGGCCCAGTCAGTAGAATATTAGTGTAAAAGTATAAAAGTATGAATGGAAAATAACAACCAACCATTCCACATATAGAGCAGAGTATAGATACCGGATACGTCAAGGTAGGTAGATATAAAAAGGGGGGAAAGAGAAGCAAAGAAGGTTTGTTTTTGAAAGAAGAATTGAAATCAGCATTCGAAGCAGCATTCAAAGCAGTATTCCAAGAAAGAATCAAATCATGGATCCATTTACTCATTTGTCCGTATTCAAGGTCGTGGTTTGCACTGTATGCCAACATGCCGTGTTACCCAGCCAGATTTCCCCCCATTTAAGCAGTTCCAACAGTCATAATATGACCAAGGAAGCACGAGAGCGGATTGCAGACAAAGTGAACCAGATTGAAGGGTTGATTTTAGGTCGAGCCGAGTTAGATAAGTTGCCCATCCCGATTACCCCCACCCCGCCCCCCATTCCCGAATTGGGACAACCCCGGAGAGATGGGAAGAAGTGTCCGTTTGCCTGCCCTATTATTCCGCGACGAATGGCCGCCATTCGGTCGAGATCCGGCGCGCGGATTGGGCGGCGGCCCCAAGTGGGGCGAAAATTGGCCCCCATTCGTTCCAGCCTCTGCGGCGGTCCTGTGCCACATTGCGGAGGTGGAAGGCGATGTGCTGTACATGTACTGATGCCCCCGCGTCTGCGCTTCCCGGCCATATATTTATGACGTGGGCAGACGTCGGATAGCGAGGATAAAGTTGGGTCGCGAGGAGGAGTCTGGTATCGCTGCTGTTCCTCGATTTGAGAGGGTACGGATGGCCCGTACATGTTTGTCATCCGGGGCGCGGGTGCGTATGTTGGAATGTGCACTGCGATGCCTTTCTATCCGGCACGGCTCCACTTCTCGTTTAGGAAAGGAAAGGGATACGCTGCTCGACTGTGTGTACACCGTATCTATCGGCTGGGCAGGAGGAGGAGGAGGAGGAGGAGGAGGGGGAGGAGAACTGGGACTGGGATCAAAGGTAGGGTCATATCACACGTAGATTAGTATCCATAGAAATAGTATAATATAAATACCTGACCTGATCTCTCTTCGATACGCTTCCACCGATCTGTGAATCACTGATTAACCCTGCATATTTAGATAAGTGTACTAACCGACCGAAGTTTGCGGGACCGCGAAAATCGATATGGACCGGGGAGCCGAATCGGGTCAGAGAGGAGGAAGGGGGGTCGGAGAGAAGGAGGAGGATAAGTATGCGGGGTGTTTGCGGTTCTGGAAGACGTTAGGGGTAGTGTTATGCGAGGAGTTCCGGTATTGTGTAGATATCGGGTCGATAGATACGCATTTGCGCAAGAAGCATGCGCTCTTGAGCGTCGGGCGCAGGAAGGATCTTGTAGCATGGGCGGCCGGATTAGCCGGACTGGTGGGGATAGTGGATGACCTCCGGGTAGGCGAGGCGGAGTGGGAGAAGGTGAAGAGGTTGGTCCCGATTGAGAACGACGGGTGCCGTTGCATGTGGGCGGTCGGGGGGGCACGCGAGGAGGAGGGGGAGAGTCCCCGGAGGCTGTGCGGGTTTGTGACGAAGAACGAGGCCGTAATGAAGCAACATCTGCGGACGGCGCATGGGTGGAAAGCGGGGCAGGTGGGGGGCAGCGAGAGCGTGGAGGCTCGGGCGAGGCGGCGGGAGGCCGAGGGCCAGTGGTTCGAGCGAGGATTGCCGGTAGCGAAGTTGTTCGAGAAGAAAGGGTGGGATCGCTTGTTTGTAGTAGGGAAAGGTATCGCTGATATGGCTGTCCCCGTCAGCTGCTGTAGCGATGGTGGGTTGGGGCATTTGAAGGCACGGTTATTGCAGGAGCGAGATGCCGGAGAGAAGGAGAAAGTAGAGTTTGTGCGTGCGAGAAAATTGGAGGCGGAAGAATCACGGGTGGATGTGAATAATTTTTTGAAGGCGACGGGTTGGCGGGAGATGTTGGCTGCCGGAGCGAAGGAGGATTTGGTCATGTTGTTAGTGAAAAAGGAACGTACCGAAGAGGAGAGGGGAGAGGAGGAGAGAGGAGAGAAGGAGAGTGAAGAGGATACAGAGGAGGATAGGGAGGAGGAGAACAAAGAGGACGCGGAGGAGGGGGGTAGGGAAGAAGGGGGGTAGGGAGCCATAGTGAAGAGTGCTTGGAGTTGAGTTGTCTGATGCTGTGGAGGTTGGTGATGGATATGATGAAGGTCGTGCGAAGCGATGAGATCGACAAGGTATGTCTAAAGTTGGTGAACCGACGGGAAGTGTCCGGGGGCAAACACGATGGGAGGTTGATGTATGTCGGGTATATGGTGGAGACACTGAAGCGGTATACAGCGAATTGGGTGAAGATACTGAGGTTTTGTTGGCGGAGCATGCTACAGGTACAGAATGCGAGGTACAGAGGGTTTGGGGAGAAGATGACGGCCACCGAGCGCAGTCGATTACAGGGAGTGATGGATGCAGCAGGGGAGTTGTGGATCGCGATCAGAGAGGGGAGGGAGGGGAGGATCGCGAAAGAGGTCAGGAAAGAGAAAGAAGAGCGGCTGAAGGAGAGGCTGTTGGGGTTGTGTATGGTATTGTTAGACTCGCAATTGAAGGGCGAAGGGGGTAACTGTGTGTTCGTGTGTGGGGTTGCATGTATGATGTTGGAGCCGGATCGGTTGCAGTGGAAGCCGGTGGAGATGTGCACGGCGTTGCTCGCGAGCTTCGTCAGCTTGGGGAAGTGCATGGTGCTGTACGATAGTTGGTTGGAGCGCGAGAAGATGGTCGCGCAGGTGAGGCAAGAGCAGCGTGTACAGGGAGCGACGGACGCCGCCGGGCAGGAGGATGATACGGTGGCGCCGCTGGCATTTTTTGTGAAGAAGCGGAGCGAGATCTTGATTTACGAAATGTCGCTGAGCGTGGGCGTGGAGAAGATGCGGGAGCGGCCGATGGGGAAGTTTGTGGATTGGATGAATTACGGGCGCGCGATCGGGACCGGGGAGAAGGCCGAGGCGAAGCTGGTATGGATGGGGGAGGAGATGGTGGGGAAGGACATGCGGGTGGGGTTGCCCGGGCTGCGGGGCATAGTGTGGATTTATCGGTCCTTTTAATGGGCGCAGCAAAACGACTGAAATTACACATTGATAAGAAAATGATGCCATTCAGAACATCGGATGCTTCGTCCAATGCTTCACACACCCCCTGAGCTTTATTGAAATGCTTCAATCAAGCTCGAAATGTCCGTTAATCCCAACAGCTCTACGAATCTGGTATGCTTCTGCGGAGGCAAAGCTTTTGTCAGTCCATCAGCCACCATGTCGTTTGTCGAGATCCATTCTACATGAATACTTCCCTTCTGAACCTCTTGTCTAATCCAGCATGAGTGCACATCTACATGCTTCAACTTTGTGATCAGACGCGGAGTCTCCATTTGTAGAAGGCGAATAGTCTGCTTGTTGTCGCAATAAATCGTAGAATCCTCCTTAAGATTGAAGTCTATGTTGCTAAAGAGATGGATCCACCATATGAACTCCTTCGATGCTGACGAAAGAGCTAACAACTCAGCTTCTGTGCTGGATGTAGTGACCGTTTGTTGCTTTGTAGCCTTCCAATAGACTACTCCCCTGTACAGCTTAAAGCAAAATCCGTTAGAGCTGTATCATGTTTCCGGGTCGTCGCTTTAGGCTGCATCACTTGGCTGCCATAAAGATCTTGCGAGTTGCATCTGCGCCGTCGAACTCAGTGGCTAGGTTGCGCGTGTAGAGCAAGTATTGGAGGCAATGATCTGCGGCTTTAATGTGCACAGGCGACGGATTCTGCTGATGCTCTGCGAGCTTCGAAATGGATTTCGCAATGTCAGGTCGAGAGATCACTGCTGCGTAGGTCAAGCTGCCCACTTTCTCTTGATATCCCTTGGCTTGGCTAGGCGTCGCTTTGCCATCGAATTTGAGTAGTTCGGCTGTAGGTAATGGCGATTGTCGCATGATGGATTGGACATTAAATCGCTCGCCGAGCTTCGCAATGTAGGAATCTTGGATTAGGAAGAGCTTTCGATGCTCTCTTTGGCGAATTACTCGCACGCCTAGAAAGTGATTAACTTCTCCTAAAAACCGTAGTTCAAATTTGGCCATAAGCTTGGCTTCAAACTCCAATACCCTCTCCGTACAGGTGACAGCGGAGATCCTTGGGGGATGCCAGTAGTCGTTTTATAAACTTCTGATTTGAATATGTCAAAGCTGATGATTGTACTCCGGTCTGCTAGAAAGCTGGCTATCCACCTGACAGTTCTCTCACCTATTCTGCGTTTCCGGAGATTGTGTAGTAATCTGGTGTGTGAAACATTGTCGAAGGCTCCGGTAACGTCGAGTAGTAGAAGACTTGCTATCTGCGGATCAGGCGAGTTCCAAGCTTCATATATCTTTTCGATAATGATATGTATTGCATAGTCGGTAGATCTCCCTTTGCGTCCCCCTATATAAGTGCTCGGTAACAGTTGGTGCACTTCTGTTGCGTAGCTGATTCTTTTTGCGATTATCGAGTCCATGATTTTTCCTATAGTGTTAAGTAGTGCGATCGGTCGATACGCTTTGGGTGCAGTATAGTCATCCTTGCCAGGTTTTCTGGGGACTATAGTAGTTGAATGTCGAAAGTGTGCTGCGTAGTACCCCAGCCGTAGGCTCCAATTGAATATTTTTGTGAGGTGGGGGGCAATTTGGGCGGCGGCAGCATGAAGAGCTCGTCGCTTAATTTTCCGCATTGAATTTCGAGCAGAAAACTTAGCCTCTTTCGGAATTTCGAGCAGAAAATTAGGCGATTTTGGATTAGCGTACCTCTCTTCCTCGTCGCTCTAGAACCCCGCTCGAACGTCTAATCCTCTACAAGATCTCCTTCATATAAACTTATAAGATTATTAAACTATGAATTCTACTATTCTATCTAGTCGAGGTCGTAAACCAAAGTACAGCTCTCCGGAAGAGCGACGCTTGGCTAGAAATATTAGAGTTAGAGAGAAATATCAACAAAAGCAGTTTACCAACCGAGCTACAACATTCCAAAATACCTTCCAAAAGGCTTCTGGATCAGTTTCAAATATTCAGAATCCTGTACAACTCGATCATTTTCCTTCTACTAATCCTTTAGAACTTCCGTTCCATGAAAGCTATAATGATGAGTTCTTCTCTGTACAGAATAATGATTGAGCTTGGTTAACTTCTTCTATCCGCAAGCCCATCTCTAGGTTCTGCTTCAATGGATATATCGGAACCTGAACTAGACGAATTCAATATTGGAGAACCTGCAATTATACACAACGATATGGATTTGGTAGATATCGATAGGTTGGTTCCGGATATAGTTACTAGCGATCCATCGGCAGTGGACAAACTTAGTATCCAACTGGCGAATCAGCTGATCCAATTTCACGGCTGTTGTGATAAGTGTCATGAACAATCCCACCGAGAACATATCGATAAGCATGAAACACATTGTAGTCTACAGACCTTTGTCAGCAAAGCTGCTAACAGAGTGTCCGGGTGCCCAGATGTGCTCAGCTCAGGCCGGATAGCACATCATGATGACAACCTAGCTGATTCAATGTCCGCTGCCCAGAAGAGGTGGATTTTTAGTGGAATACATCCAGATGACCCTGATGAGATTCCCGAACATATCTGCTTATAGGCAGGGGATATACCAAGCCAGACTGCTGAGGTGACTTTTGATGTTGATAGTATAACTGGATATGCCAACAAGTCTGGCTATTGCTAAAGCGGGTATTCGCTGGAACATCATACAGATGCCAGTATCGGATCTCCAGTCTAGCCTACATCTCCGTCGACAACAGGTTCACTACTCTGATCATCATGGACATGCTCATTCCGTCTTCAAGCCGGTCCACGAGATTCCACACTATACACTTGGTCGGCTAGTTGGGTTTGAAGATGTCTCGTTATATCTACTTTCGGCATCTGAGTAGGACGTGACTGACGGTTTGTCATCCTTCGCCACAGTCGTATCCCGGGTCGTCAAATTCCGGAACCTTTCTCCTCCATAGGTGATCTCTCAAGCCAATTTTCTCCGTTCATATTTGGATGAACAGAATGCTCTACTATTTTTTCAATCCGTGGTGTAAGCGAAGGACCTTGTGGGTGGGTTCCCGGATATATTTATAAGTGGATCTCCCTCTCTGTTAGAACTCCTATTGGCATACTCATTCTGCTCTTGTATACCTCATGATCCAGGTGTTAAGAGTTGCTTGCAAGTGGTATATCTTTATTTTTATAGCACTCGAATTTCCTTAGTTAACTCTCAGGAGTTATTTAGCTTACAGTTTTGGCCGCCTTATCTGCTTCTTCATTTCCCCACATACCTATATAGGCCGATGAGGCTACTTTTGAGACTGGCAAGATTGGTAGGATCTGGATTATAAGAAGAGTAGACGAGAAGAGGTGCAATGACCGTATAAAGTCGGTTTATAGGTCGGGGCGTACGTCGGCCATGTTCTGGGGTATGATCGGGTGGGACTACAAATCACCCCTTGTCTTTTTAGAAAGGCAGGAAGGAGATCGAGGGGTAACTTCCAAGACTTATTTGCAACAAGTCCTTGAACCTATTGTGTTCCCTCTGTTTGATCAACTTGGAACCGATTATATCTTTATGGAGGATGGGACAAAGGGCTGTAAAGGGGCTATTAGATTACCACATCTACAGCACAACATCCGGGGGTTCGATTGGCCTCCTTCTCCGCCGGATTTGAATCCAATCGGCAAGGTATAGCGCTGGGTAAAAGAAGAACACAAAAAGTTACCCTTTATTATCACTTTTCCTGAAGACTTGAAGCAGGAGATTCAGCGACTTTGGGCTACATTGGGTCCTAAGGATTTAGGCATTACACTGAGAGACTAACATACAATTTGGACAATGTACTGAAAGCTAAAGGGTTAGCTACAGCTAATTGAGATTTATTCTTAATTTCAGGTTAAAATATTGTAGTGTTGTGAAGTAATTAATATTTGAAGTAAATGGCACTATATTGAATTATCTTTTTGGAGGGTGCGGTAAGCCGTGGCCACAACTCTTGCATGAGAGAGAAGTGGGTCTCCTATAGGAAGCCGGTTCTTATTATCGCACCATTATATTTCTCAATCAAGTAGTAGTCAATCGATCAACAAGTGGACTTCTATCCTCATACAGTCACAAGGCGGTATTATGAAGTATATGAACTCCGAAATAGTAATATATAACAAGTATTGCATAGAAACTTGCAGTCCTTATAAACTATTCAGTAGTTAAGAGAGTTACTATTCACATCCAATCTTACCTACTAGATAAGACTCTAGCTCTCCGAGAGCAATATACGAACTTGTGAAATTTCGTGCTTTAGGCAGAACCAGGGTTAGCAACCAGATTGATTCACATCCGCTATACTATATGCAGCGGTGCCTATTCTTCACTTGACCAAATTGACCAAATTGACCATATTGACCAAATAACCGAATTGGTTGGAGTTGTAGCGAGTAGGGCGTAAGTGGGCCCTACCCCACTACTAATTAAATAAAGTAGAGAATCGATAACGTGCGTAATCACCAAGCGGGCCACACCATCAAACGGGCCACTTTCCACCTATTCTACACCATCTAATTTAATCACTTAATTAATCAACAACCAACTATGCTAGAACTTAGTAAAGAGGCTCGAATTAATCTCGCGATCGCAGCGATCAATTATGTAGGCGGATTAACCCTACGGAAAGCTGCACAGATGTACGATGTATCGCGAACTACACTGACCGCCAGAATAGCTGGGAGACAATCAACCACCACAACTACACTACGAAACCGCAAGTCGACTACATTAGAAGAGGATGTGGTAATCAGTATGTTCTTGAACTATATTCAAGAGGATACTCGCCCTGCTTCAGTGCTGTAGAAGATATGGCGAATCATATCCTTTGTACTAGGGGTCTGCTATATGTAGGCAAGAACTGGGTATATCGATTTATCCAGCGACGACCTGAACTCAAAGGCCGGTTTACTCGAGTCTACGACCTCCAAAGAGCCCTTTGCGAAGATCCCGAGCTTATTTCGAAGTGGTTTACTCTGTTTAAGAGTATGCGCGACAAATATGGAATACTGGATTCTAACATATGGAACTTTGACGAAACGGGTTTTATGATGGGTGCAATAACTCCGTATATGGTGGTTACAAAGGCAGGACGATTAGGAAAGGCAAAGGCTATTCAGCCAGGCAATCGGGACTGGGCTACAGCGATTATTGCTGCCAGTGCAAAAGAAGAGATAATACCCCCTTATGTGCTAGTGAAGGGGGTAATGGTACAGGCTCATTGGATTACAACTACGAATTGGCCTAAAGGCTGGCCACTTAAACCTACAGAGAATGGATGGACGAACAATGAGACGGGTTTAGATTGGGTCAAACACTTCGATGAGAATACTACTGCCCGGACTAAGAGCACATATCGATTGCTAGTCCTCGATGGGCATGAGAGTCATAATTCAGTCGCCTTTCAAGAATATTGCACTGAACACAACATTAAAGTGCTCTGTTTACCTCCGCATTCCTCCCATTTAACTCAGCCGGCAGATATTGGACTATTTCAGCCCTTAAAAAAGGCATATGGGCATCAACTGGACAACTTTATCAAGAGCAATATTACCCATATTGACAAAGCGAACTTCTTGGTTGGGTTCCAAAGAGCATTCAAGGAGGCAATCACATCTAAGAATGCTGAAGCTGGGTTCCGTGGTGCTGGATTAGTACCATTTGACCCTGAGGAACTCATTTCAAGGATGGACATTCGCCTTCAATCCCCCTCACCTGCTATCGGGTCATCCCCTCCCTGGAGCTCGCATACCCCCCACAACTCAAAGGAAGCTATTTCTCAAACTAATCTTGTTCGAGATGGAATCGCCCGGTATCAAAGTAGTTCTCCTACACCTCTTTTTCGGTCAATTGAAGCTCTAGCTAAAGGAACTGAAAGATTAGCCCATGAGATTACCTTTTTGTATGCTGATAATCAACGACAACGCAAGGCAAATCATGACTTAAGCAAACGTTGCAGAGCTCCTAAAGTTTATCTAAAACGGAATGAGGCCATTACTACAGAAGAGGCCCTTGATCTTTTAAGTCAGAAAGAGGTAGTTGATCAGATTCAAGGTAATAATGCCCCTGAGGAGGGGAATCCTGAAGGGGCATCGTCAACTCAATCACGGTGTGGAATGTGTAAACAACCCGGGCATAATAAAAGAACATGCCCAAATCGTTTAATAGACCCTGCTTTAGTTACTTCTATATAGATTTATTTAAATTCAATTGTTGTTGTTGCTCAATTGAGAATTAAGACAATAATATGGGTGCAAAGTGGCTCATTTGATGGTGTGGATCACTTGCTGATTACGCACGTTATCTGTTCCGGTCCGTACGCAAATTTCCTCATTTCATGAATGGACTACGTCCATTAACCAATAGACTAGTCCATTGCCGAATAGACTGAATTTATAGCTAGACTAGTCTATTAGCTAATGAACGTAGTCCATATAGTAATATGAGGCTATTCGCAAATGGACGTAGTCCATTCGTTAATACCCTAAAGTAGGTAGTATCCACCGCACAAATATATAGTTTTAATAGTTAATAATCCTTCTTTCTTCTATATTACACTACTTGAACATCATTACAGTTAATGTGACCTCGCCGGCGCCCCTCCAGATATCTTCCCAGATTATCGATAACTTCCCTATAGAGATTAAAAATGAGTTTATAAATATGATCCAAGATAAGAAATACAAATAGACTAGTTGAGGTCCAAATTAAAAGTATTTTTATATGGACATAGTCCATTTGCGAATGGACTCATATTACTATATAGACTACGTCCATTGGCTAATAGACTAGTCCAGCTAGAAATCCAGTCCATTAGCGAATGGACGTAGTCCATTCATGAAATGAGGAAATTTGCGTACGGACCGGAACATATCCAATCCCTAACAATTTGTATGGGGCTTGGCATTTTTCAAAAAAACCCTACGTTGGGTTTTTTTAACCATCTGGGTTAGGATAGCGACGGTTACACTGAATAAATTAATGAGATGGCGGTCAATTCGATTGTATATCCATAACGAAGTACCTTTTTTTTCCTTGTATAACATGGGATACATGACGATACTACGCGTTTAGAGCCAGTATTCTGCATTGTAGATATTAAAGAGACAAAAGATAAAACAATTGAGAAAGTATTTAATTTAGTTTATAATTAACTGTCATCTAATGAATCTGACTTCCAGCAACACGATTGGCAGCAGATGTTTTACAGCGCAAATTACAAACGCATAAATTCAATCAAAGCCAAAAATGGTCCGTTGGACAGGTTTTACGCGCTGAGTGCGGTAGGAAGCGACTGTTGGACGCAAACGGATAGCTATCTCTGCAAAGTGTGATGTAAGAATTTGGGAGGTGCCAAGGAACACGATTAATAATGACCCAAGGAGGTTACAATGCCACTGTTTTTACCATAGTTCTGGTAAATGTCAAATTGCCTTTAACCTTGTCGCCCCCAAGATTTGATTGGGCAATAATTACACGGGTATCTGAGCAATTTATCGATTAATAATACGATTAAGAAAGGCGTCAAATTTTGCATAGTTAATCAAGCTTTTCAATTCAAATTGATGGCGAAACCAGTGGAACGATAAAAGAGAATTTATTTTCAGTCATTAAGTGCCGTGGTTTTAACCGTGATGTTCTTTGGCTCCAAATGCTTCTTCCAGCTACTGTACCAGTGTAATGTGGAGGGCGGGCGCGGCTAGGCGGTTCTTGCGCAGATTTTGTGGAGGAATTGTGCCAGGATGGGTTTGAAGTGTGCCGCATGAAGTATGCCACGAGATGCGTCACAACATCTGGTGATTATTGCCATATCTAGAACCAACATAGTATAACCGATGCAGTAAATATTTTAGTAGCGCATTGTGGCTGTGCTGATACAATGTAACAGTTTTTCACGTACATCAATCTTTTTTTTACTAGTAGGCTCTTGAGCGAATTTTATCTGCAGTATCATTTCTGGGTTACGTATATTAAGAAAAAAGAATTGCTAGAGAAAGCAAGTGATCAAAAATTTACCACTATCAAAGATGGAGCTGGTCAAGAGTGACTATACTGGCTCAAAGGATCAAATTAGCCCCTTATCATACAGAATTACAGCCCCGGACATACAATTGGAAGATTTTAGTTCCAGTTCTCCTACCAGAAGAGATGCTAAAGATGTTGGAAATAGTTTGAACACTGCCGCTTTTCTTATAGGATGGAGGCTTCAAGTTTCCAATATCGGGTATATATAAACTCTCCAACTGTTGTCTAATATACTTGAACGCCAGTTTTCGAAACCCCAGAATAAACAAGTCAATAGAATCTTTCAGTTACCAATATTGTTAGAAAAGGAGCTCTCGAACTACAAGACATATTTATCAGTGTGGCCGACGAATCATCCATGGATCCAAGGCACGGAACTAATGTGGACTGCCCTGGCAACATAACAGATACCACCGTTCTCGGCAACAAAGTAGACATTGAGAATGGTGATGATAAAGAAGAGGAAGTAGTATCTTTGGGAGGAATTGAACTTTCTCGCTCCGATCGCAGCCTGTTATTCAAGAGCTCTGGAAGTACGACGACTGCGATGAAATATTCTCTTGAGAACAGATTATGATCAAAAAGTATCTCCTTGACAACGTGCCATAGTTCAGGACACTACTGGAACTCAGGTCAAAGGTATTTTCCATAGTTGCTTTTTTGCGGGTGCTTATTACACATCTCTTGCCTCATTTGACTGACTATTACCTGGTCAGGGATGGAGTAAATTTGAAGGAGATAACTATTATAAAAGGTAGCGTTATATTGCAGATAACGCCAACGAGAAGGTTCTCGGGGTTTTCATGATGATGATGCGCAATGTCGCCCGCGGGATGCACGAGGTCATAAACGTTTTCATTTTCGAGGCTACGTGTCCATCAATATCAGGCCTGGGCTTTGCTCCTGGAAGGAAGATTGAAACAGCGCTTAAATTACATTCAGGTGTTTGAGTACATGGCATCACCCTGCCCCCTCCTGATGGTGGACTCGATGTGCTTATCCGGCCTGATCTCCGGGATCCACTGGAGCTTGTCTTCGCAGACATGACCATGATGACCACAGATTTAGATTTCCCTCTGTCAGATATCCCAGCCGACCATCCCGATGCTGGCAAATTCCTTAAGCAACTCATTCTTCCACGACAGGTCTTCGATCTTGTAACGTATGAAGGGTGTGTACTGTGAACTCATCAAAGAGCATTATACCGCGAGCATCGAGAGGCACACCGCCTAATGACTACTCAGTTGGCGCTCGCACTTGAACGGGTTAAAGTAAATGGTCGTATGTGTGTGGCCATACAACATACTGAGGATTTGAATAGTGTCAGCTTGTTTTATAGTTACTGGAAGTTTGCAAAAGTCAGTTTGTTCAAGCATCACATCGAACATCAGCATGGCTCGTCTTTGTATATGATCGTAAACGATATTCAAAGCCAAAGTGATGAAGATTGCGCCTAGTCAAACAATGGAAAAGAGAATGGTATATATCGACGTTTGGGTCCGATGAAGAATATGCTGATCTTCTTTAATCAACCAACTCGGATGTCGAGGTAATTTTAACAGAATTTGATTGTGAATTTGCGGGACTTGCGACACCTATTTGGGAGATCCAATCTATGGGGTCTCGAAAAGAAGTCTTTTGTGCATTATACGAAGAATATCTGTTAAGCTCAAACATGAGGTATCATCTGAAGCCATGCCGGCGTCCAGTATACCCCGATCGGGACTCGACGAAGACTAACAAATGATTCCACGACGATGTACGCTCTGGCGAGGAAATAGAAGATCATTGCAACGTAGCCCATGTAAGTGTAGATCCTCTCACCCACATCTCTCCACTTACTCCCAATATCCAGTAAAATTTTTATGCGCAACCCCAACGCGAACAGGAGTGGCAAAGTAGCAGCAACACCGATGCTAGCAATCTTCCAAAGTAACTTTTCCAGCGCTGTCGGAAACTCAAAGTTCCAGACAGACAAATGGATGCCCCCGTATACGACCGGCATCACTAGAGCGAGAACAACCAGACCAGGAGTAGATTGTATCGCCCAGGATAGCTTCCAGAGATTGACAGAAAGGATGGAGACTGAAAAGCTGAGAAGTTTGACCTCTCGAGTGAAGCCCCGCTCTTCCTCGTGTATATAGTTCCTAGATACATTGAACACCCAGTCGGTCAGGTTGACAACGCTATTCGTTTTGTCGCAGTGAGAGTCAATTAGGGCACTGAGCGCCCGATACCGGCCCAATCTCTCAGGTGTGAGTGGGTGGTTATTTACCCCATCCCCTATTGGTAAAATAGGACAGTTGAGCTGTTGGCATTTCACCCGGTAGCTGGCATAGGGATCACTTGGCTCGAACAGTTGCACATTATCTGGGATGTGATATTTTCTGAGCCATCCAATATCTGTGTTATAGATTGTCTTTTGGACAAGCAGGGCGAGGGTGTTGTCCCAGGATGGTTTGTAGATCATCTCAGGATCGCTGACGTCAAGCGGTTTCTAAAGACCATTATGTCAACAAGGGAAACCAACGGCATGTTTCTACGCTGTTACAACGTTCTAGTGAACATTTCAGTACGGATACATACCTCGAACCAGAGGACATACAGAATCACAGCACAGGCAACATGAATCATAGTATGAACCTCTAGCAATGTCAGGGGAAGTCCGTAAGCCCGTCTGGCGATACATTGGAGCGCCAACCAGGACACTTGGAGCAACACTAGAGCTTTTTGGATCTGGTCGGCTTTACTCCTAGCATCTATCTTCGTTGTGGGGATATAAACCCAACAGCCGTAGTTACACAGATCGAGAACCCCCTGCGGCTTGAGGGGAAACGAAACACTGGACTCTTGCGCAAACAACAGCGCTTCTCTCTCAGTGGTACTCATTTCACCCCATTCTGAATCTCTGTCGACGTCAGGTCGTGACAGAAAATGGGCAATCCTCGACTGTTCAATGTGAAATCCGCCCATGACCACGAAGAAGGCGTATTTCAAGGTGAATTTGAACTGTAGCAGCGTTAGCATCAAGTACATGATAACAAATTCCCGCTACTAGTAAAACACCTTCTTATCAACCGTATCACTCTGTGCCTGGAGCTCTCTAATCCGTTTTCTGAACGTGAAGGCCTCAAGAAACTGGCTCGCCGCGCTATATAACACAATTTCGGGAGCGAGGAGGGCCAGGAGGACCCATTGAGCCTTGGTTAACAGCAGACTCAACCAGTCGTGCTTCTCTGGTACATTGAGGTGAATGGCGGTGTAGACAGAGGCCACCAGCGTTAAGATACAGCTCTGGAGGATTGACATGGTTCCTCGGAACCGCGATGTCGAGACCCAAGGTGGAGCATCTAGCGTCCGTAGTGCTGTCAAGTTGTCCTTGTTGGCATCGATTACCGACCAGACCTGGCTATCGCAAGCGAAGTGATCGGTCGAAGCCATTGTGGGATCTCGATGATATATCCTGATCTCCCGGACGTGGAAGCAATGGTGAAATGAGTGGGGCGTGTTATAATTAAAATGTAGTTTGATGTGATGTGCTGAAGTTCGAACAACCGTCGACAAAACTGTCAGGCACCTACAATAGCGGGGTAGAGTTCGTGGCGCAGCAAATTGGAAGCAACGTGATATTGGCGCAGAAAAAATTTCCTGCACTTCCGTTGGTTGGAGATCGTGCAACCTGTATTCAGCCTCATCCATCTTTATCCGGTGAACTGGCTGAGATGTACAAGGGTGCTGTGCAAAAGCAGCGGCAGCTCACATAAGCAGCGCCAAGGCAGGCCTGTGCACCTCTCTTTCACTACACAGTAATCTTGGTTTAAGCCTTAGCGGGCCCCACTGATCGACGATGATATCTTTGTCGGACGAGAGAGAGAATTGGACCAGCTAGAGGAATGGCTGCTTTCCCATACCTTGAAACAGAACATTGCTGCAATTTACGGTCTTGGTGGGATTGGCAAAACACAACTCAGCCTTCACTTTGTCAAACAACATAAGATCAAATATTCATCAATTATCTGGCTGAATGCCAAAAATGAAAATACTCTCAAGGCTGGACTCCTCGATCTGTGGAAACGCATTTCAGGTAAACGAGAGAATGAGTTGATCACAAATCAGCAAGATGAAGAATTAGCAATCCGAAATGTCCGACAGTGGTTTTCTGAGCCTGAGAATAATCAATGGTTAGTGATTTATGATAACTATGATGACCCTCGATTTTCTGCGACGCAAAGCTCCACTGGGTATGATATTCGACAATTCTTCCCCTATCGAACACAAGGGTCAATCTTAATCACAACGCGATCATCTCGAATTAATTTTGGTAAAAAACTACAACTTCGAAAGCTTGAAGATGTTCAGCAGAGCCTAGTTGTTCTAGCTAAGTACTCGGGTAAAGACACTAGTAGAGGTAAGAAAATATAAAGTACAATACCTAACTTAGAGCTAATTCGCTAATAACTTGATATTGATAATAGATGTTGATGCGGAGATACTTGCAAAGCGCCTTGACGGATTACCACTTGCGTTAGCTACAGCTGGTGCATATATTAGCCAAGCAGCTGATAGTTTTGGGATCTACTTGCAATTGTATGAAGAAATCTGGAACGATTTAGCTCAGAACACCGATGAATCATAAGAGTACGAAGACAAAACTCTTTACTCGACTTGGAATCTATCTTTTAAGCAAGTCGAAGCTCAAGATCCAGAGGCAGCGCAGATGTTGCGGCTAATCGCATATTTCAGCAATACTGATCTATGGTATGAACTTTTTCAAAAGATAGCTGATTCTGGACCTGAATGGCTATCAAATTTAGTAAAGAGCAGAGTTAGGTTTAACAAAGCAATGAGTAAATTGCAAGAATATTCCCTTGTGGAGGCTGAAGCCGATATACAAGTAGGACAGTATAGTCTTCATACATGTGTTCATGATTGGACCCTTGAGTATTTAAATCAAGAGATTGATGCTGAACTTTACTGTACAACTATATCTATTATCGCGAAAAATACAATGCCGGATACTGAACTAGAGTACTGGATAATAAATAGACGTTTAGGACAATATATAAGTCGATTAGAGTATGGACGATTGAAAAGTGCAATTGATTGGGATAATATTGCAGGGGATCTGATATAATACAGCATACCTATATAAAACTATAGATAGATCAACAGCAGCAGAGGATATATATCAGCGAGCACTTAAAGGTTATGAGAAAGTATGGGGTCCTGAGCATACGTCAACACTCAATACAGTCGGCAATCTCGATATTCTTTACGCGGATCAAGGGAAGATGGTCGAGGTCGAAGAGATGTTCCAGCGAGCACTCAAAGGGAAGGGGAAAGTATGGGGTCCTGAGTATACGTCAACACTCAATACAGTAAAAATTTAGGCCTTCTCTATAAAAAGCAAGGCAGGTTGATCCTAGCAGAATTAATGTTCCAGCGAGTACTCAAAGGAACGGGCAAGGCATAGAATGTCATTTATATCCTTTCGCATCGAATCAACTTCTCTTGTCTTCTTCTAAAGAAACAGTTAGTGAAAATGTGAACATATTAATTATCTCATTTCAATATCGCCAGATATAGTTGTTTACTTGCAAGTAATTCACTATACATCTCTAGATAAGTTAGATTCATCTGGATGTGGTCAAGGAATATATCGCCTAAACTAAACCAAAGTTCACTAAGATACCGGGGAACCAGGGGCATGCACAAACACATAATAACTGAGCGTGAAGGAGAAGAGAAGCGTAAGAAGAATCTAGCAAGATTCGAAGACATATAATAATCTTGGATGTATAAGTTACAAGGTATGTATAGAACACTCTTAACATTAAACAGGTATATTGAATTGATTTTATTATTAACAGGATTTTATTGTTGATGAAGATTCGGCGAACTTGGATGGCTGTGAAAGCTATGGTCAACCGCTCGACCACTATGAGCTTAATAAATTTACTGACCCCAAGGACGGAAATTGGAGAAAGCTTTCTGGGGTAATTGCTGATCTCTGTATTAGTGCCAGTCAAGCCACTAAGGCACGTGAGGATAGTCGAAGCAATTTGGAGCCTGGGGCAACAAGTCAAAAATGCTCATAACAGCATTCCCCTACCTGGCTGCCGCAGTAATGCGTTAGAAATGTCTGGTAACTATGTATATAATCTGTATATAGCTATGTAGGCACGCTGGATACCCTTCGGGAGGTTTAGTGGCACGCGCTATAGCACGTGGCCAGCCCAGCGCTTAAATAAAATAAATAAATAAATAAATAAGGCCACAGAATCTTACCCCACCAGCTATGGGTGTGGTTTTCTCTGATAGTAACAATTCTGGTATGCAAGTCGGGAACAATTCTGGATCGATAACTTGGGGAAAATAAATAGTTACTTGCATTCAATATTCAGATAGAAGTCGATAAATTATGCTTTGCATTTTTGAGATCGTCTTTAATGTAAATTTTTGATTTTATCTGATTATAAGTTATCGCTCTCTTGCAATTGATAACTTTAATTTACAGCCATCAGGCTGAATTGTGCTTATGTTTAAAAGAACTCGTAAGGTTGAAGCTGAAGAAATCATTTGACAATTCATCATTCTATCTCTTCAGAAGTCATTGATAGATAAAAACACATTTTATCATTATTACACCAGATAAGACCAGAAATATTGACGATGGACCACGCGGCCCACTTCTCTGGAGACAATAATCGAGGTGTAATAGTTAATAACAATTCTGGAAAAATAGAATACCACTCTCCACCTAGTACGCCCCTTGATTCTTTCTTAGATCCTTCATATAGTTTACAAGAAACTAATGTATTCTAGATCAAGAAAACCTACTTAGTCGCCTACCAATTGCATCGAATGCGGCGTTCAATTCATTAAACCGCCAACATGAACCCATCTGCCTCGCTGACACCCGAGTGGACCTTCTACAAGAGATATACAAGTGGGCTGATGGGCAAGATGGGCGGTGCATCTTCTGGCTAAATGGCTTGGCTGGTACAGGAAAGTCAACAATTGCGCGTACTATTGCCCGCACATATTTCGATCAGAAGCGTCTTGGAGCCAGTTTCTTCTTCTCAAGAGGCGGTGGAGATGTCGGTCATGCTAGAAAATTCTTCACGAGTCTCGCTGTACAGCTTGCATGCAATATACCATCTCTCCAGCATTATATCAGCGATGCTATTACGGAACGGAGTGATATTGCGAGCTACTGCTTCCGCGACCAGTGGCGTCAGCTCGTCCTTCGTCCATTATCAAGGGTAGATGGAAGTTTATCTCCATCTTCATACGTGCTTATTATAGATGCTCTTGACGAGTGCGATAATGAAAATGATATTCAGATGATTTTACAACTTCTGGCTACGGCTCGAGAACTAAAGACGATACAACTTCGAGTCTTTCTAACAAGTAGACCTGAAATACCAATCCGATATGGTATATACCAGATTCCACAAGCCGAGCATTGCGACTTTGTACTCCATAATATATCACCGTCGATTGTTGATCATGATATATATATTTTTCTAGAAGATAGGCTGAATAAAATCAGGCAAGAACGGACGCTTGGGGATAGGTGGCCAGGTGAGCAGATTCTCAAAAAACTAGTCCTAAATGCTAGTGGTCTTTTCATTTGGGCTGCAACAGCTTGTCGATTCATCTGTGAAGGGAAAAGATTCGCACCTAAGCGACTGGATATAATTCTGAAAGGCAGCAGCAGCACTGTTATACCTCCGGAGAAGCATCTTGATGAGATATATACTACTGTCCTTAAAAATTATATTTCCTCGGACTATCAGGACGAAGAAAAGGAAGAGTTGTATAAAACACTGAAATATATACTTGGAAGTATAGTAGTCTTGCTTTCACCTCTTTCTGCTTTCTCACTAAGCAACTTGTTGAGTCTTGCAAAGCAAGAAATCGATCAAGCAGTTGAAGATCTTCATGCGATTATAGATATTCCAGAGGACCAAAATCGCTCACTTCGTCTACACCATCCTTCATTTCGCGACTTCCTCCTTAACAAAGAACGATGTGGAGACACGAATTTCTGGGTAGATGAGAAGCAGATACATCAGACCTTAGCTTTTAACTGTATAAAGCTTATGTCTACTATTCTTAAACAAGATATTTGTGGGCAAAAGGCCCCTGGTACGCTTGTAACTGATGTAGGGATCCGAGTAGAAGAATATATTCCTCCAGAGGTTAGATATGCATGTATCTACTGGATTCAGCATCTTCAGAAAGGCGGAACTCAGCTTCAAGACAATGATCAAGTCCATCGGTTTCTCCAAGAACATCTCCTTCACTGGCTTGAAGCCCTTAGCTGGATTGGGAAGATTTCAGAGGGTATTGTTGCGATAAGTTCTTTAGAATCCTATATTTCGGTAAGTCAAAATTAATTTTAGAGAATTTTACTAATAGATATTATAGGCCATTGAATATCCCAAAATCTATGCTCTTATTCATGATGCTAAACGATTTGTCCTTTATAACCGAACGGGAATTGAACAGGCTCCTCTCCAAATATATTGCTTGGCCCTTTTCTTTGCTCCGGAGGAAAGTATTATACGAAAAACATTTCAAGGCTGCATTCCTAGTTGGATTTATAAAATATCAAGAATGCGATCAAATTGGTGTGGCGCTCTGCAGACGCTCGAGGGTCACTCAGATTAGGTTAACTCTGTAGCCTTTTCGCCGGACGGTAAGATGGTAGCCTCCGGCTCTAGCGATAACACGATCCGGCTTTGGGATGCGGCAACAGGCACGCCGCTGCAGACGCTCGAAGGTCACTCAGATTGGGTTAACTCTGTAGCTTTTTCGCCGGACGGTAAGAAAGTAGCTTCCGGCTCCAACGATAACACGATTCGGCTTTGGGATACAGCAACAGGTATACTGCTGCAAATGCTTGAAGGCCACTCACACCCGGTTAGCTCTGTAGCTTTTTCGCTGGATAGTAAAATGGTAGCTTCCGGCTCTAACGATAACACGATCCGGCTTTGGGATACAGCAACAGGCACGCCACTACAGACGCTTGCAGGCTACCCAATCTCGGTTAGCTCTGTAGCTTTTTCGCCGGATGGTAAGATGGTAGCTTCCGGCTCTAATGATAAAACGATCCGGCTTTGGGATGCAGAAACAGGCATGCTACTACAGACGCTTGAAGGCCACTTACACACAGTTAGTTCTGTAGCCTTTTCGCCGGACGGTGAAATGGTAGCTTCTGGCTCTAACGATAAAACAATCCCACTTTGGGATATAGAAACAGGCACGCTACTGCAGATACTTGAAGGCCACTTACACTGGGTTAACTCTGTAGCTTTTTCACCGGACGGTAAGATGGTAGCCTCCGGCTCTAACGATGACACGATCCGGCTTTGGGATACAGAAACAGGCACGCTGTTACAGACGCTTGAAGATCATTCAGAGTCGGTTAACTCTGTAGCTTTTTCGCTGGATAGTAAAATGGTAGCTTCCGGCTCTAGCGATGACACGATCCGACTTTGGGATACAGCAACTGGTATGCTGTTGCAGACACTCGAGGACTATAATCACCTTAAAGCGTCGTCAGCCTTTGATAAATACTTGGTATTAAATAACTGGATAGCTGAAAGGGCAGATAAAAGAATACAAAATATTCTTTGGCTTCCTCCTGATTATAGACCTTATTGTACAGCTACTCATATGGGACTTATAGCTATGGGATATTTATCCGGGGGCGTTTTCTTCTTAAAACTGGGAAAGTAGTTAAAGTACATTATGACCTCGCCTGCTATATCTCTTTCATTTCTACTATAATATAATATCCTTTCTTTTTTTTACTTTAACAAAGAGGTTGGTGAAGTCTATGATTATATAAACTTTATATCTGCCACCTTGACTTCAGTATATTCTATTATGATCATATGACAGTTTCATACCTGACCTTTATTGTACAGTGGCAATTTCCATACGAGAGAATAGAAAGGCAGAGGCTTCAATAATGTCACTATGATTATACATCATCAACCTGCTGGAACTGGTGTGATTGATATAGTTATATATATCTTGGTGTTGCATTATAAAAGTAATTCATTGAATACTTTCCCACAAATACATAGATCATCTCAATACGATATTTGGAAGAGTCAATACTTGAATAATACTTGACTGCTGAGCAGCATACCTACAAGGGCCCATGCTTATCCGCTCAACTTGCTTTCCATTGTAAAGAGAACAATGCTGCATCCCCCGCCTACATCAATAGCACGCCAGGACCCCAGCCTCATACCTCCTAACACCAATATGATTACGCTTTGAGTTTCATAGAATACTGTGCCTGGATCGCTCCCGGAGTTCGATCCAGGACAGCATTACCGATCTTCTCCCAGTAGCAACCGTGCTTCTTCATCCTCAATCTCATCTCATTCTCTTCCAGTTTCCATGGAATGTGTTTTCTCTTAGCCCGCAATGTTGCTGTCCGTGCCTAGAATGTGCAATATTGCGAGGGGTTGAAGCCTCGACAGATGTCATCTTATTAGTAGCAACGTTCAATGCTGCGGAAACGATAGGAAATTTTACCAAAAAAAAGAAGCTACAGACTGAAGAACTAGTAAAACAATAGTAATCAATAGTTGTAAGTATATACAGAGAAATACAAAAGTGGAATCTTCAAACAATACAATCACTTGAGTAACCTTCCTCCAAAATTCAAATGGATCTTGAACAAAGCAATAGGTCCCAAGTCACAGTCACAGCGGCTGAAAGAGCTTGCTGCTCGTCATGCAGATGATCCGTTGACGGCTAATCAAATCGAAGGATTTTCTAAATTACGAAAGAGCACTAAAGAAGAGATGATAGCCTTGACGAGGGAAGGAAAGGGGGATCGCAGTGAATATAAGTCAACGAAAGTACTAAGACGTCAGAAGAAGTATGCAGAAGGAAAGAGAACTACCAACAACGAGAAGGCGAGGAAGAAGAACTTCATGATGATATTAGGAAAGGCGAAAATCAAGCAGAAGAGAAGTTTGCAATATACCAGGAGAGTCTTGAAGGTTCATATCGAGCGGAGCAAACGTGGCGGGAAGAGAGGAAATATTGGTAATTAATCTTTAGACTATAGAGTCGACAAACCCTGTAATAGATATCCAATTGCATTGTATCACAACCTTTTTTCCCTCTTTTTTTTTCGTTTTCCAAACGTCCGGTGTATTAAGGTACGATAGACCTTTTCGTAAGGTGATGGTTTTCATACCTATGTTGATGATAGGCTTCCATTTTGATATGGCTATATCACCGTCGTACGATGGGGGAGGCAATCTCCACCGACGACCGCGATACTATAATAGCTCTATCGAATGTGCTTATCTCATATTGGCTATACGATAATATTAATCGTAAGTTCTCCCTGCAGAGCGGGCCAAAAGAGCAGAAGCGATCAAACCGGAAAAACAAGCATGGGAAGAGCTATGGGCAGAGCACAAGGCCAAGTGGTACAGCATAGCCTCAAGAAGCCCAGTACTAGGCAAGAACAGGCTCAAATTGCATAAAGGACTCAGCAAAGCAGGGAGTGCGATACTAATCCAGAGCAGGGCAGGGAGAACAAGCTGTGCTCACTTCCTACATACACGAGGGGTCCCGGGCTTCGAATCCCCGGTCTGTAGACACTGCTACAATGGCACCGAAACGGTCGAGCATATCCTCTTACACTGCGGTGCCGAGCGTGCAAGGAGGCAGTGGCGAGGAGGGACAACTATCACTGAGCTGCTCGACAGCCCAGATCGAGCACAACAGGTAGCCAAATGGCTGATTCAGAGCGGGCGGTTCGAGCACTTCAGGCTCGCTAACCCGCTGCAATATGAGAAGTAATGCCGTGGAATGACTGAGCAGCATAGCTGCGAAGGATAAGAGCAGGGTGAGTATATGAGAGTGGGAAGCGCAGTGCGGCGCGATTAGTAGTTTTGTCCGGTGAGGTTCTACTAGTATATTTAAATTAGATAGAGCTCTCTCATGGCCAGCGCCGTGCGCCACAGCTAGCGGGTTAGAAATAATAAATAAATCGTAAGTTCGTAGCCAGCATTATATATAGGTTGGAGTTCGACTTTGCCAGCTCATTATATTATAAACCTTTATTCAATCCTCTACTTGGTGTGCGATAAAGTTCGATATTTTGCGACCGAGAATATTCAATGCTCTGCCCTCTTCCTACGAGAATATTCAATGATTTGCTTTCTTGCGACAAGAATATTCAATGCTTTGCCTTTTTAAAATAGGAATATTCAATACTTTACTCTTTTCCTACAAGAATATTCAATACTTTATATAACGTGCGACCCCACCAAAATGGCAACCCCATGATGTTGGCCACTTTTCATTTATTTGAACCATCATTTAATAATTAAACCACAACAACGATTTAAATTAAGTAAAACTAGGTAGAGCTATCTAAAGTAGGATCTATTAAACGATTTGGGCAAGTTCTTTCATTATGCCCGGTGTTGTGGCATAAGCTACAGCGTCGTTGACTTGGGCCGTCGCCTTCTGTATCAACCCCATTTTGTGTATTTTGAGCATTTAACTCCCTTTCGGCCAGGAATGCTTCGGTATCCTCTGTAGTATGGCAGTACTACGTGTAACCTCGATTCTAGGAGCTCGACTACGCATGCTAAGCTCTTGATTAACCCTCCATAATCGATGGTTGTCTGCTTCTAGCAATGCCACCTCATGAGCCATTCTCTCAGCACCCTTAGCTAGAGCTAGAACTGACAGAAAAAGAGGTGTAGGAGAGCTGCTTTGATGTCGATTAATTTGTTCTCTAATAAGGCCTGTTTGGGCTAATGTCTCTTTAGAATCATGTGGCGTTTGAGAGGTCCAAGGGGGTGATGATGAGCTGCTAGAAGAGGGGGTTCGTAGCCGGATATCCAGCTTAGAAAGGACTTCTTGGGGATCGAAGGGGACTAGTCCAGCTGCTCTGAATCCTGCTTTGGTATTCTTATTTGTAATCGCCTCTGGGAAAGCTCTTCTGAACGAAGCTAAGAAGTCCTCCTTCAAAATATGCGTTTGATTCGCCTTCATCAACTCATCAATTTGAAGCCCATATGCCCGCTTTAATGGCTGAAATAGGCCAATATCTGCAGGCTGCGTCAAGTGAGAAGAGTGGGGAGGCAAGCAGAGCACTTTAATCTTATGCTCGGTGCAGTATTCATGAAATGCAACCGTCATATGGCTGCTATGGCCATCAAGGACAAGCAACCTCCAAACCCCCTTCTTTCGGCCAGCCGTATGCTTGTCGAAGTGTTTAATCCAATTTAGCCCCGTCTCTTCGTTCGTCCATCCATTGTCTGTAGGTTTAATCGGCCATGATTTTGGCCAACCTGTCGTCGTCACCCAATTGGCATATGCAATTACCCCCTTTACCAAGATGTATGGAGGGACAACTTCTCCCCCTGCACTGATCGCAATAATCGCTGTAGCCCAATCTCGATTCCCAGGCTGAATGATCTTTGCCATTCCTATCTGTTTAGCCTTTGTGACAACCATATGGGGATGGATCATGCCCATCATAAATCCCGTTTCGTCGAAATTCCAGACGTCCTTATCCACGACTCCATATTCGTCTTTTGTCGATTTAAACAGCTCAAACCACTTGGAAATGAGTACTGGATCTTCATTAAGAGCTTTCTTATAGCCATAGACTCAATTAAAGCGTGTTTTAAGCTCTGTACGTCGCTTTATAAATCGTTCAACTTAGTGCTTTCCGACATGCCTTTCCCCCTTAAGAGCAACAAGATGATTGGCCATATCTTCCACAGCACTTATACTGGGCGGAAATCCTCTGGAATCTAGATCAAGCACATATTGAACTATTATATCCTCCTCTATTTCACTCAACCGGCGCATTCGTAGTGTTGTCGCTGCATGCGACTGCCTGCCGGCCAATCTTGTAGCTAATGTAGTTTGAGGGATGTTGTAGATGCGCCCGGCCTTGCGTACACTTAAATGAGGCTGCGATCGAATTGCCTGGATTGCGAGATTAACTCAGTTCTCTTTACTATGGTCTACTCTTGTTGGTTGTTGATAAATTAAATGATTAAATGTGATGGTTCAAATGGTTGAAAAGTGGCCAACATCATGGGGTGGCCATTTTGGTTGGGTCGCACGTTATCTGATAGATTCCTAATCATCTTTCTCCTTTCTGATATCATTTGTTGTGAATTAAATATATTCTTGGCCAACTTTAGACTTCAATTGATTCATCACATAATCACCCTTTTGAAGCGTTTTTGACACGTTCTTTTTCGGGATGTAGTAAAAGCTTAACAAGCACCAGTATCCTTCAATAAAATGCCTTAGAACCCTCTTCACTCCTTCCATTTAGACACACCTCCTCAATGCTACACCCTACTCACTGTACTATGCGATCCAGGTATCCCTCAGGCAACCCCACCAAAATTCCCTTCCAGCAACCTCCACCAGCCTCTCCACCCACTTCTTCCTCACAACCCCTCCATCGCCGTGCTTCACGCGCGACTACCTTCTTTGCATCTACTCTTACACTTCTATGCTCCATCTCTGCTGGAATATCGCACTAGAAAATATTTGAGTTTATATGCTTATCAAGAGTTATACCTCCCTTCGTCGGTCTATCTGCTCACTATGCAGATACTTCCCCCTCGCCGGAGGAACCACCCACAACAACCTCTTCAGTGATTATACGTCGACCGCTATCCCTAAGACTAATCACCATATATGGCTACCTATATATTGCCTCCTCATAATCTCAATCTGCCACTTCATCTCCCCTGGCTAAACCTATCTCCAACACCACCCCCTCGACCGAATGCGGCCGCCTATATCCACCTTCTCCTGGCCGATACAGCCGACTCCAGATCTCTCATAGAAAAATAATTGGATGAAAGCCGTCGGAAAGTATTTTGGGAACTAGTGAAATAAGGAGGTTTTGATATATGGAGTTGGCGATGGCAGTTGAGTAGCAGGAGTGGATACTAACGCACAAGGTGTGAATATAATGGATATGGATAAGGAGCATATGTGCAAATAAGATGTGGTCAATTTGGTCGATTTGGTCAATTTCGTCAATGGGTCAATAACCCTTTTCTCCACGATATCTACTTATGCTTCATTCAAGTTATCAATATCTAAAATAGAACAATATAATTTATTTATAACTTTTAATTTGATGCTATTGTAATTTATATAATCCTCGTTAGCCTGTATTATGTTCGAATTTCGTAATTATATAAAGTGCTTCCAAATCGATCTTATGGACCACAACTACCACAATGAGCTCTTAATAGGTGCTCTTTTACTTTTAATCAGTTGTTTACAGCGTCTAGACATCTTACCGATTCGTCTCTGTATTTCCTCCTGTGCAATCTTAGTCTGTTTATCCTGTAGAACTTCCTTAAGCTCCTCTATTGTTGGAAAGCCCGTCGACATACATACTGTTTGAGTATATTCCAAATTGATTCTATGGGGTTCAGATCAGGAGTCTGCGGAGGGTACTCAAGATTTATAATCTCAGAAGCCTTTTTGAGTTCACTAGCTAGTCCTTCCTTTTGTAGCCCATACGGAGCTATCTCCATCCTCAACTAAGCGCTAGTGAGATATAAGGAACCGACCTCTGGGTACTTAGATCCTTTATAGTGTCGATATAGTTTGGTAATAGGCATCTGATGTAATATTACTGGGTCATATAATTGCTCTTCGGCTTGAATTCCATTAATCTCTTATTGAAGTCCTCTTTAGTCTCATATCTTGACTTCCTAGGTTTGCGAGGACATTTAGTGTTGGTATAACTTCAATTCGTAGCACCACCGTATCACATATGAGGATACTGGTTGCAGATTGAATTGTGTCTAATTCTTCTAACTAGGTGGAAGAGATGAGCTATCTAAATACCTTATCCTTCCTATATTGAGGGCATTCCCATATGGGGATACGCCGTAGTCAAGAATCACTCCTGTAGTACATACAGGATGATTCACCTATCCCGGCACAAAACGATATCGCGCCGCGGAACCTTTGCCCATAGGGGATAGGGGATAGTGGCGGCCATAGCACACCACCGAAGTAGTATTCGGGCAGGATACCAGAAGTAATAACAGGCCTCTTAGGGTACTGTTGCTGGATTTTAAGGTGCCCCTACAGTATTATACAATTACAATGGCGTTTGCGATTATAGCCACGCTGAAGCAACAACTAAACAGAAGAAATGCAACCTTCATTAGGGAAAAGAGATTCATCTGTTAACGATCAAGGATATTTTCGTGAAGCCAATTCCAATGAATTCACTTTCTTCCTTTTGACATGATCCGCTTTTCCAAACTAGCTCTTCAGATTTTGCATAGTAATCGGTGACTCAAGTGAAAACGGAGACCCGCTGACATTACATAGCGCCAGAACTACATGACTTCAATGATCTCTTCGCTCCAGAAACTAGATCCTACAGAGCATCAGCCAGCCCTATTCCACAGACTTGTCTGGCAAAGATCTGACGCTTTCCTGAGATGAATTATCAGAGTCGCTAGGACTATATTTTGCATTTTTGAACCGATCACTTACTTTAATCGTACTATTATTCGCATCTATCTATCATATAAGCAATAATTCAGAAAGGTTAGGTAGAAGCAAAAGAATTTCTTACCAAGTACTCGGATATCGATGAAGTGCTTACAGGTTTCTGTTCCTTTCATGAGAACATGCAGTTGCTTGGTTAATTGTTCGCGTTGATTACGAGTCTCTTCAGATTCACCAGCAATCGCCGTCACAAGATCGTCTGGCATAGAATAGACAGCTATAGGGGAAAAGATATCGTGAAGCGATGAGATTAGCTTGTCCTCAATAACTTCAATTGCAATATCGTCAATAAAACGTTTCAAAGCAACCTGGTCAAAACCATCAAGGGTCAGTTGAGCTGTCTCAAAGATAGGAGAACGATACAAGGAAGAAGGCTACAGAACCTTGTAATAAGCCTCCATACAATCTAAAGCCTCAGAACATGCGAATTGATTCATGTCCAATTTTGTATGCTCCATGAGAGCTGTTACGAGTGGGCGAAAGTCTTTGTACCCATTGATATATGCATTGTCAAGAGCGTAGCCTCCCAAGAAAGATTTAATGACTTCCGTGTAGTCATTCTCACCCCTTTTATGACGGGCCTTCTGGAGAGCTTCGGTAAAATAATGGTTGTATGTGATTGGGTGACTTGTCTGATGCGGCTTTAGAAGGTCAGTAGTCTTCGCCTTCAAAATTTCCATTCGCTCATTCAAAGTAGGTTCGAAGATATTTTGCAAGAGTTCTTTAGAGGTTGCGGCATCGGCGACGTGTATGGTTGTGAGAGTGATGAATTCTTTAGTAGCATTCCAGATCTTTTCGACATGGCTACGGGTGATCGCTTCCCAAGGAGATGATTGTTCTAGGAACAAATCTGTGACTATCAGGGGATTGAATGTTTCGGGTAACTCTCGACCTCTAGTCCTCTGCATCAGGTTTTGTATGTGATCCATGAATTCCTTTCTTGTTGTTGCAGTCACCCCTTCGGGAACACTATTCTGGTCTGGAGATTCTACAATCTCGCGACGGTGACCTTGTCTAGTGATGGTTTCAGCAAAGTCTAGGTTGAAATTCTGTACGACGGCCCGTATGCGCTTGTGATAGCCTCGTTCAGACTTAACATCCTCAAAGAACACGTCGTTGTATGTGCCATCTACAGATGCTTTTACTAGAGATTGGAACCGTTGACTAATATGGAGTAGGTAAAGCCGTTGTTCATCCAAGGATGCCCGAGGTTCTCCAAGCTTTTCCAATCGGCTACGGCAAGCACTCGCCTTGATTTCGATTTCATCGACCAAGCTGGGTAGCTCGGCAGCGATTTGTCTCAGAAGGACCTTATTAAGTCTTTTTCGTAACCTATCAATGCCCAACAGCCACCGAGACAATCCTCCCCATATCCCTTGCGAGAAGAATTCCTCTTCTTTAATGTCGCGATCCGCCAAGGACCACTCCCCAGTTTCAGTATCCATATTTTTCAATACATGCCATCCAAGACGGAACTCCACGTCTTGGTTCTGTGCAAGGGAGGCATACATAGCTTCACTCTCGGAACCAGCAATCAAGGTATCCGGCTTTGTGATAACACCCAGCGTTCGAGTACCCTTCTTGTCAGCAGTGCGGGCGAGCTTCAACACGATCTGATTGGCATAGTCATTCTTCGCTGAGATCACCGCGAGGATAATGCTCCTTGGCTCCTTCATATAGGCCTGCACGACACTCTGAACCAGCTCGACATCGGAAGCAGATTGCTGCTTCGTTTCGGAATGGATGAGCCCGGGCAGGTCCACAATAGTCAGATGAGGCCGATCGGGACCTGAGATTTCAACGCGAAGGAGGTCCTTCGAGAAAGCCCTGCCATGAGTGGAGATTGACATAGCTGTTTTGGCGTTCTCAATTAGAGTTGGCAGACTAGCAAAGCCATCCAGCTTTTCGTTAAAGGCACCGAGGGAGAGCTTCTCAGGCTCGCTACGAGACTCATGCGGGACGATCGACACGTTTACACCGACGTGGGACGTCTTGCGGAGGACTAGTTCTGTTGGAAATCGGGTGCACAAATTGCTCTTGATAGGAAAAGACACGCCCGAAATGGCTTCCAACACGGAACTCTTCCCTGATGATTGGTCACCGCACATGATGATCTGCGGTAATGAGACATAATGACTGATGCCTTGAGAACGGAGGCAGTCGATAGAGTCCAGCAGCTCGAGTTGATCTTTAGAACATAATCCGTTTAGTGCATCTGTCTGGAACGATTTTGACAGCATATTGAATGTTAGCGGTAGGTTGGACTTGACAGCAGATATCAAAGGAAAAATCTAAGAAGTTGCATTTCTTGAGTTGCAAAAATAAAGTAAGGCGATTCAGGTAAAGCAGACTGGCCAGAAACTGACTTTAAACATGTGAAATAATGATGACTGAGTGGCAGGCAGGCAGTGTTCTTGATAGGTGGTTACAATTAGCGGTAACCATGGGTTTAGTGCGGGGTGCATACCCACTAACAGGTGGTACGGATTTGAGGCTTGGAAAAGATATTGGTGAATGGAACCCCGTATCGTTAGCCTGGACACTTGTGAAATGCCAACCGATTTGCCAGGAATATTGGCAAATTTAAGGTTCTTCTAATTTAGATGATTTTCACATAAAGTTGTAATAGATTTCCTGTTTTTATTAGCATAATATTGCTGGCGCTGAATACATCCCCTCATTGATCGAGATTTGTTACATAATTGCGCAGCTTTTGCTCCCCGTCTCTACAATATATCTTACACATTTTATCTTCTTTATTTAAAATCCTCCTTTTACAAACAACATCCACATATATTTCATATCTTTCAATCATATACTAGCATAAGACAGAAAACTTTACGATGCCACAAAAGAAGATGACCAAAAGCGATTCTAGTCGCATTCAATCTTCGCAAGTATGTATCATCATCTTACTATCTTCTCCTTCTCTGCTCAGATATTCTTCAGCATGCAACAATAAAATAGACTAATCTATTCGTTCTCCAACAGGCGAAAAATAATCGCGATATGTCCTCTTCTGGCTTCGCGGCACGGGCCCAGTCTGCCGGCGATCGCGCTAATTATGCTGGTGGTGCAGGAGGTTCTAGGAGCACGGGCTCTACTGGTTCGGGCAATACCGGCGGTGGAAAAGCTGCTAGCACAGGAAATAATGACGGTGGAAACGGGGCATGTTCGAGTATGTAGTGAAGTGGGATAGATAATCATGATGGTCCGTTCAGATGGTGGGTGATAAGATGAGGGTGGATATAAGGGAAGAAGAGCTTACTCAAATAAATGGACAGCTTTGGATATATGGTTAGGAATTGCTGGACGTGAAATTTCAGCAGGTTGGTTTTTGAAAGGCAATAAGATACTGACCTTACTATCATGCTGAGCACTCTATTGGCTACTCCCTTAAATGAGATTGATGCTATTCAAGATCACACAAACAATTCTGGAAGTATAATGCTATATGATTAATATGCGAAGGTAACGGCAAATATCCATGTAAATTGCAATATGGCTCCAGTAAGGAAATATAATATCAAGGCTTATTAAGTACTCCCTCCTACAAATTTTTCGTGGAAATCCGAACAATTCAAGCATATCTCTTCTTTATTAACTTAGCTATGATTATGGCAGGTGAAGAAGAGGGAAGAACGTCATACAAGCTCCTGTCTTGTAAAATTTTCAAGCTTATAGAAGCACAATCCACCTGGTCAAAAATCCAGTGACGATTCATATAATAAGTAACAAACTGCTATACTATATAGGATGCATAGCTCCACGATATATCCTGATGAATAATTGGCCAGTACCTTTGTGCTTTCTTCAGCCATACCTCCATTTTACGAAGTCTACCTATGCTGCGAACTATATACAGAACGTGGGTTGGGGCACCTGTTGGCGATCTAATAAAGTAGTATTCCATTACGTGTCACAGATTATATCACATTCTGGGTTCTGGGTAGCCCAGCGGGTATTCCATGGGTGATTGCATCCCATCTCTAATAACCATCCCGCCCATGGGTACCGATTGGATAAGTCGAAGACAAGAAAAGCCACCTACGGGTTTCCGTTTTACAGCCCACGTCTACCTTCTACTCTTGTGAGTGACTAGTCATTGCACTTATGATAGGATACTACGGTCCTCCATCAAGCTTTGCGAATGCTTTGATTTTCTCTCCTAGTTTGATTTTCTAACTTATATCAGACTTGTACGGTTTTTGTCTAACTGACCGCTTGCCTTCTTTGCCACCACAGGTCTGGTGCTAAAGTTTAATGCAATTCTCATTGCTCGAGTTTTAAACGGATTCTCTGGGCTACTAGAGCTTAATACAACCCCTCTTGGACTATCCTATATAAGAGATGCCACTGGGAGAAGGTTTTACTATACTATATATACCTACACTTCAATGTTACATATCTCTTCCGATATTGATTGTAACTTTTGTATATTAAAATTTGGTTTCGTACTCCTCTTGAAGTAAAACTATCTCCTTTTCGAAGTACTTTGGTAAGAGTTTATGTAGACACTGGTATATGGTTGATCATACGACCTCAATCAAGTTAGACAAGCCATATTTGTATCCGAATACGCTGACTCAAGGGTATTGGTATGCTTGCTCTCGACTGGAAAGTAGGTTGGTGTCTGAGAGGTGTATTCTATAATGGCAATCTGCTGATTTTCACATGAATATAGTTATAAACTTGAGCGATAGCATATAGGAAATCATCTATATCCCAGCAAGTATCTACCATTGTTTCAAATTTTTGCTTCGCCTGTGACTTCAACGCTAGAATTTCGTATTTGTCTGCAATGCTGTACACTTTGGCATTGAATACCATAGGCGAAGAGCTGCTCTTAGTATTGCCACTGGCATCTGAGTCAAAGTTGTACATGAATTGAAGCATTGCGTCTACAGCGGATATATCATCCCGCTGACTTTCTTTACTTTTCCAGTGGCCAGTATCGATGAAACTCGAACGTAGAGAATACGTATTCACGCATGTACCCCGAAACCATTTTCACAATCCCAACAGTGGCCAGGCTCACACTTAAGCTAGGGAGGCAAGTCATCGGCATAAAAATAATCGTGGGGTGATGAGAATTAGGAGGCTTAGCCAGTCTAGTGTCGACGTGCATATGAGAGGATGATCTCGATTGCTGTACAAATGAACCCCGACCTACAATCAAGATCCGGTAGGTTGCCATACCTGATAGCTTCGGCATAATCCTATAGCCAGTAGAGTGCTGTACTGAACATAGGTTTATGCGCTCGTACGTTGGTACAGCGGAACTAGAATTTGATCGAGATCGGCCTTGCGAGCGAGTCGAGCATTTGGAGACCGGTTGGCCGTTGGCATACGGCTTACATATTCGCAAGGTAATGAAACCAGATCATTCTATTATATTTCAACAATAACAGATTGTATCTTCATTTGGTTAGTAGAATACAAAATCATTTGTTACAGCAATGCCGATACAATTTATGGTCCAAAGAAGTGCTAAATCATTTGAATGAAGCGAAATATCGTATATATCCTGTGGGGGCCGCCTGAGCGGTTAGGGACAATATGTGCGATGGGAGAAGGTGGATCACGATCCCGAAATAATTCGGATTCCAACCTCGGATTGTCGAGTGAACCGTACGTCGGGTTTTTTACTATTTTCGGATGCTATCTGTAGTTCCCCGACATTCGCCTTAGTGTGCTGCAACCACCCCACTTGTACTTGGTCTCAAGGATAAATAATTCCCCCCTAGTCATTCTACACTCTAAATTTTGACCAATAATATAACGCCGACAATGTTCTGTCTGCTAATTGATTGGTCGCCAAATGCAAGCCACAACGACTAGGGAGGGAATTATTTATCCTTGAGACCAAGTAACGTATTTTACCACGACCTTGCGCGCACCACCACCTTGCGCATCCCGAAAACACACCAAAATGAGCAAAAATCACTTATTTATAATTAAATAATTATATATTATTTAAAGCTCAAACTTTGTAGTCTTATTAAAAAGCTATATATTAGTAGATCTTGAAAGTTATAAGTTATAAAAATCATTAGTTTTTATTAAAATCAAAAATTCTTGATTTTTCCTTGATTTTTCACCCCCAATTTTTATATCTCAATAAATATTGAGATTTATATTTTCATACTCTACATTTGTATTATTATAAATAAGTTATAAAAGCTATTTAATTTCTAGCTTGAAATAAAATATAGTTATTTAATTGTAAATAAGTGATTTTTGTTGATTTTGGTGTGTTTTCGGGGTGCGCAAGGTGGTGGTGCGCGCAGGGTCGTGTGGTAAACTACGTTACTAATAGAAAATATTACACAGGTGTGGAAACCTAATTTGAAAATCAGTCAAAGGTACCCTAGCAACGGTATATTCCGTCCGCTCTGATCACTTTGGATTCCAACAAAATGAAAATTATTCTTATGACAAACCGTCTGGTAATGATTCGACAAGATTTAAATCCCGTCCCGAGGTCTGGCACTGAACTCGACGCTAGAGCCGCATTCTAAATGGCGGATCTTATCAAAAGGTTTAGAAAGGCCGCATCGTCACAATATTGATATATCACCTCGGAATCTGTAACCAGATATCGGCAATTGGTCTCTTTCTCGCTACTGCTGACCTTGTCTTATGCTCAGTCCATGCATTCCTCAATGGTACTTTATAAGGCAATAGATTATTTGTTCTCAAATTTTTAACTCTTGATTGTATCTCACCATTTCGTGGTTTAGTAAATATTTTTCGCATCATCAAAACTTGCACTTCTGACCAGAAGAGTTTCTATCACGTTAATTATTACAACTATATCCGGTCAAAAAATCTATCAAAAGCTTCAAGTGCAGACATCACTATTTTGATGACTTAATTCCCAACGACAATGTCCAAAAGAAGCATGGATCCCTCTAGCAGTTTGCGTTATATCATCAACCATGTGTTCCTCCCACCAAAGCTGCCTCAGAAGGATGACAATGACGTTAAAATGGACATTGCCTTAATGGAAGAGTGCAAAGAGGCATTAAGGTCCTTTCAACCTCATATTTCCCCTCATATCCACTGGAGATGGGCTGTTTGTGATAAGATGCTGCGCAAGATGCTTGAGATGAGGGACGGATCCGGAGACATGACATCTGAAAAGGTTGAAGCATCTCTAGCATCAATGGTCGATAGAGGTATTTCCCATTTTAAATATAATAGAACTTACACTCACAAAATGATTTGATAGATGTTCTTGCCTTTCATATCCACGGCCAGAATGCGGGCCTCATCGTCCGCAAAATGCCGGAGCAATTCTCATTCGAGTCCTTCGAACTCCTACCTACCACTAAGTCTGTTATGCAGACGAAAGGTCGACTGCGGCGTTGCTTTCCCGGCCCAGCGGTTGCAATATGCCGGGACAGGATTGCGGATCGACATTTCCGCGAAGCGCTTGCACAGCTTCTCGTACGGTTGGACGTCGATACACCAAAGGAGGCGTGGCCAGTTGCCTCAAAAGCAGGGTCCAAGCCCATTGAAGTCAGAGATTCGGTCCATCCAAAGTTCGTCACCGAGATGCTTACCGGTATTCTGCGAGGTGTGGGTCAGCCGCTCGAGGTAGTTCGCATTCATAAGTGCACACGCGATGATGTTGTCTGGCGAGATGCATATAAGCCCTGGCGGCGGTCACCGCTCTGGCTGTTACTCCGAGTTGCACTACAGACTACCCTTATGATAGATTCAGCGGACCTTCATGAATGGTATAAATCTTTCATGATCTTCTTCATGGCTCACATATTGCAGCGTGCCAGGGAAGCTGCTCTACCTAGTGATCTTCTTTTCGTTATGGCCGCCAAGATTAGCCGGCGATCGCTGAAACTCGCGATAGCAGACGAACCACCATGGATGGAGCGTGTACGTAGCACGGTTGAAGTTACCCAACAGGAATTGGTCTGCAGGTGGAACAGATTAGAGCGGAACCCGGACCCCTTCGCAACGCAAAAAGCCTGGGATTCAATAGAGATGCGCCTTCCTTATGATACTTCGTTGAGCCTTTTAACACTGCGTCCCTATTTGCAGACCATCGCAGCCCGTGGAACAGCACCATCGGACCATCGGAATTTTACGCCTGACTGCCCTCAGCGTATTGCGCAGTGCGGCTCACTCTTTCCAGAGCAAAGATTTTTGAAGATGGGCGGTGATTCTGCTGCGCGTCTGTCCCTAGCGGATCTGGAACTCTGGGTACAAGATCAGCTCGATACCTGGTTAGCCACGAATCTCGACTCTCAATTCTCTTGCACAGTGATCGCAGATTTAATAGATCATTACACTATCACAGCGACTTCTACATATAAGGACAATCCACAAGACATCTCATTAATGATTCTTACGTCGATGGATCTGTGGGCCGCCTTGGATAAGTGTTCTGTCTATCATTATCCATTGTTGAGCAAATACAATCCGGGATTTCCTCCATCACTTTTTGACCCGTTACTATTACCTAAACGACGCCAGATGGAACGACTCGCAGTAGTGGAGCAGTATCTTGCGAAAAGGAAGAACCAGGCATCGCCAGGATTTCTTTCCATCTTTCAAAACATCAACGCTAGCAACAGTTTGGCTGTGCAATACTTCGAACAGTCTCTTAAACACCAGCAGTTACGATCAAGAATTAAGAGTGAGGCGCAAGCTGATCGCGATCGCAGGAAGAACGAACTTACTAAGATGCAGCAACAATATCACGATCTAATACGGGATTCAGATTCCAGGGAGTGCGAATTCGAAGTTCATTGGAAACGTGGTCGCAACGTCTCTCTTCACAACTATCGCTGCCGAAAATGTCAGTTGAAGGCGACTGCTGAGAGATTGAGTATTGAGGTTCATGAGTGGCCGCTCCCGCAATCAGACGTGGAGGCAATGTCCACGGTGTTCGAACTCGACGTGCCAACCGCAATAGCTAGGTGGCGAGACACAACGTACAGTCTTCTTGTTGATACTCTCTCCCCGCACATTCCCCCCAATCGTCGCAAAACGCGGAAAGTGTACCGTATGGACAAATTTAATGGCCTAGGAAAATACTTCCACTCCAGATCTGCAAGACTTCAACTCGCATCTACTACGAAGTCATTCACTCAGGCTCATTACAGTAGCAAGCCTATGTCTCAAGCCACCGAAACGAATATATGCGTCAATAACGGTCTGCAATATGCGATGTATGATTCGAGGCTCGGTGATTGGACAGAAGACTTGCTCGGTCGATGCGATGTGCAGAGAATCTGTACGCTCCAGCTTCCGTCTGGGCCCTATCAAAGATTACAATTCGCATTGGATGGAACTACACATACATCTAATGATGTTCTCGCAAAACAATCAGAGTGTCCAAAGTCGCTCAGTCTGCACGAGTTCTACGCCTTTGCAACATTACGAGCAGGTGACCGACTTCAATGGCGCAATATAGCACGTGAGCTTGTCTCACGAGTTCTCAACTTCAGTTATGAGGAAATATATATGCTCGTAGTTCAAGCCGCCTGGCAGGTTGGCCGCTCTAAAGGTGAAAAGTCTTGCCGAGAGTCTCATATAGATTTAGAGGAGCAAGAATTTGGGATGTCTCTACTCTCGGTATTAGAAGACGCACTTGGGGCTATCGAAGGTAATTGGCAAGGTGCGGCCGCACTTCGCACGTTTGTTATTCTTGCAAATCGGCTGCTTTCAATGTCCCACCGTGAAATAGTTCAGAACCGGTGCATCCTGTTCTTACGACGAGCACGGAAGGCTGCACTAGAGTGGGTCCGAGATGTGAGCCAACTACTCGACAAGGACCAAGGTGCAGAGGAATGGGAGAATTTGAATTTACGACTTCTCGAAATGGCCTTGACATGTCATGGCACATTCAACGCAGACGAATGTTACATTTTCCAGCTTTTGAAATCTCACGAGGATATAACAACCGTCACTGAATGCTCAATCACTGTCCACGATCGGTGTCCTGCCGTGATAGATCACTTGCCGCAGCACATCAAGACTCTGATACAAAGTTACAGGAGGTTGTGTCATCTTTTAGAACCATCGATTCGAAGAAACATTCTAGCAAATCGAAGTGGTATCGATCACACATTGTGTCGGCTCTGGAAAGGATATCAGCCAGGAATTCGTTGGGCTGCCCTAGAAAAACCTTGTCAAAGGTGGCTAATGACTCGAACATCTGATGAAGATGGCTACTCCCCAGTAACTATTCATTATGACACTTTATTTATTTATTTATTTATTTTATTTAAGCGCTAGGCTGGCCACGTGCTATAGCACCTGCCACTAAACCTCCCGAGGGGTATCTAGCGTGCCTGCGCAGCTATATACGGATTACATACATAGTTACCAGACAGTTCCAACGCATTGCTGCGGCAACCGGGCAGAGGAATGCTGTTATGAGCATTTTTAGACTTATAT
>NJPT01000002.1:0-29872 GCA_002946425.1 Rutstroemia sp. NJR-2017a BBW
AAATCTGTTCCTGGCCAGATTGTTGGCGTGGGTTCCTAAGCGTGAGGACGGCAGCTTTATTTCTCGTCCACAGCGTAATACTGTGGTATTTACGCCGTGGTAATTGCTGGAGAGCATGGGCCATTGCTGCCAGTTCTGCGACGTACGGATTCTGCTCTGTTCTTGGCCCTAGAGTGGAAAAAAGCGTTTCGACTGTGGGGTCATCTCCGACTCGCTTACGTGTCTTGATTGCTGCACCCAGTCCAACTACGCCATTTCGTGCTGAGCTGCTTACGGCAATATATGCTGCTCGGTTTGAGTCCGGTTGCCTCGTCATTTCCTTGTTGGTAATGGTTTGAACTCTCTTCTCCCACGGCGGCAGTGTGAACGGGTGGATAGTTTCCATTTCCTCCATCGCAATACCTTTGAGTTTTTCTGCCACCTGATAGAGAGGCGAGCGGTGTTGTTTCCTGAATTTCCGCATCCGGGAAGTGTTCCTGCGGAGTGGATTGGTGTCAGGCAGGGCGTGTATGTCTGTCCATATCTTGATGGCTCTCCTCCACAGTCTATCCTCTACTGTGGGGATGGTTGCCTCCGCCTCTGCCACGCTCGTGGCAACCGTCATGAATGTTCCCACAATCGCTTGCGCTCCTATCTTCTGGGATTATTAATACAGTAGGCTTCGATTGCGGTGTCCTCTTTCTATACTGTCTTCAAGTTTACATAAGCCACAACTGGTCAGCACTAGACTCAATACGATTAGTCCAATTTTTTGTCATTGTTGCAGCCTCAGGTTGTAGTTGCTGCTTTTGGTATATCGTAATTTGAGGATAGTTATGCTGCCCAACAGTGGTTAGCACTTAGAAATGGCGCCATATTTTGCGAAGTCGCAAGTTGCTTTAATAACTGGTAACGTGCGTAATCAGCAAGTGATCCACACCATCAAATGAGCCACTTTGCACCCATTCTACACCACCCAACTTAATCACTTAATAAATCAACAACCAACGATGTCAGAACTAAGCAAAGAGGCTCGAATTAATCTCGCGATTACAGCGATTCGATCTACGGATAATTTAAGTTGTCGGAAAGCGGCCCGGATGTACAATGTGTCGAAGGATACACTCACCGCTAGAATGGCTGGAAGACTACCACCTAATGCAACTGAACTACGAAACCGCAAGTTGACTACATTAGAAGAGGATGTAGTAGTTCAGTATGTTCTTGAACTAGATTCAAGAGGATATCCGCCCTCCTTCAGTGCTGTGGAAGATATGGCGAATCATATCCTTTGTACTAAGGGTCTGCCATATATAGGCAAGAACTGGGTATATCGATTTATCCAGCGACGACCTGAACTCAAAGGCCGGTTTACTCGAGTCTACGACCTCCAAAGAGCCCTCTGCGAAGATCCCGAGCTTATTTCGAAGTGGTTTACTCTGTTTAAGAACATGTGCGACAAATATGGAATACTGGATTCTGATATATGGAACTTCGACGAAACGGGTTTTATGATGGGCATAATAACTCCGCATATGGTGGTTACAAAGGCAGAACGATTAGGAAAGGCAAAGGCTGTTCAGCCAGGCAATCGGGACTGGGCTACAGCGATTATTGCTGCCAGTGCAAAAGGAGATATAATACCTCCCTATATGCTAGTGAAGGGGGTAATGGCACAGGCTCATTGGGTCACAACTACGAATTGGCCTAAAGGCTGGCCACTTAAACCTACAGAGAATGGGTGGACGAATAATGAGACGGGTTTAGATTGGATTAAACACTTCGAGAAGCATACTACTGCTCGAACTAAGGGGACATATCGACTACTGATCCTGGATGGGCATGAGAGTCACAACTCAGTTGCTTTCCAGGAATACTGTACTGAGCATAAGATCAAAGTACTTTGCTTGCCTCCGCATTCCTCCCATTTGACTCAGCCAGCAGATATTGGGTTGTTCCAGCCCTTAAAAAAGGCATATAGGCATCAAGTGGACAACTTTATCAAGAGCAATATTACCCATATTGACAAAGCGAGCTTCTTGGTTGGGTTCCAAAGAGCATTCAAGGAAGCAATCACATCTAAGAATGCTAAAGCTGGGTTCCGTGGTGCTGGATTAGTACCATTTGACCCTGAGGAAGTCATTTCAAGGATGGATATTCGCCTTCAATCCCCCTCACCTGCTATCGGGTCATCCCCTCCTTGGAGCTCGCATACCCCCCACAACTCAAAGGAAGCTCTTTCTCAAACTAATCTTGTTCGAGATGGAATCGCCCGGCATCAAAGTAGTTCTCCTACACCTCTTTTTCGGTCAATTGAAGCTCTAGCTAAGGGAACTGAAAGATTAGCCCATGAGATTACCTTTTTGTATGCTGATAATCAACGACTACACAAGGCAAATCATGACTTAAGCAAACGTCGTAGAGCTCCTAAAGTTTATCTAAAACGTAATGAGGCTATTACTACAGAAGAGGCCCTTGATCTTTTAAGTCAGAAAGAGGTAGTTGATCAGATTCAAGGTAATAATGCCCCTGAGGAGGGGAATCCTGAAGGGGCATCATCAACTCAATCACGGTGTGGAATGTGTAAACAACCCGGGCATAATAAAAGAACATGCCCAAATCGTTTAATAGACCCTGCTTTAGTTACTTCTATATAGATTTATTTAAATTCAATCGTTGTTGTTGCTCAATTGAGAATTAAAACAATAATATAGGTGCAAAGTGGCTCATTTGATGGTGTGGATCACTTGCTGATTATGCACGTTATGCTTTCAAGCGAATCATTTAATAATTCTGAGATTGCAACAGCAGCTAACTGTATTGCCCGCGGTGTGCAAAGGATATATGTAGGTACAGTATTCAAGCAACATATTCTTAGGCACTTAGGTAACAGGCTCGAATTATTTAGGCTTCAAGTTGTGCTGGTCAAAATAGTGTCCTGGTTGATTGTCTGACGATTCAGACAATGCTTAGTAATCAAGATTCCAATCCTCCACCGAAGAACATTTAGGTTTTGTCGCTGTTCCTCAGAACAGCATATAACTGTTTTGAAGATTCATTCTATGTGTTGATATTGGTAATTATATTTTTAAAATGTCTATGATGAAGTCTGTCGTTGGCGATGCAATCGGCTGGTACGAATCACGGGACTGCTCAAAGCTTGTTTGCTACACACGGCTAATATTCGGTCAAATGCATGCCTTGAATACAGCTAAGAGCTCTAAGGTTGCATTCAGCCTCATTGTGACCAAGTCTGGGCTGTGCAGCCAGAACGTCAGGCCAGCCGAGTTTTCTCACAATCTTCAGAACAAGCCGGCAATCTTTTGATAACAGATTATACGTCTTCGCCTTGCTTTGTATTGTTAACCTCAATCGCTAGGCACCCGCCTCTCATTGATACCCCGCTCCACCCTGTCTCTGAACCCCACACGACTTCAACCACCTCCTAGTGTCTAGCTCAGCACCTAGTCATGCGTCTTCTACACAGCGAGACTGGCAAGTTCACCCTCACCAAAGACTTTATTGGTGACGATCAAATTCCTCCTTACGCTATACTGTCGCATACATGGGGACTGGACAACGAGGAAGTTACCTTTGAGGACATAGTAAATGGTACTGGCGAGGTCAAGCCTGGCTATGAAAAAATCCGATTCTGTGGAGAACAGGCTAGACAAGATGGTCTGCTATACTTTTGGATTGATACTTGCTGTATCAACAAGAGCAACGATGCCGAACTCTCGCGATCTATCAACTCTATGTTTCGCTGGTACCGTAATGCAACTCGATGTTATGTTTATTTGTCGGACGTCTCTAGGTGTTCCGTCGCCGGTAACCACAAGTGTACTCCGCGGCTGTGGGAATCGGATTTCCGGAAAAGCAGATGGTTCACTCGGGGCTGGACGCTCCAAGAGCTCCTTGCCCCAGCTTCGGTCGAATTTTTCTCTCGAGAAGGCAAGCAACTTGGTGACAAGAATTCTTTAAGGACACAAATTTGCGAAATAACCAATATTCCTTATACAGCGCTTCAAGGACATCCGTTGTCTCAGTTTAGCGTCGAGGAGCGATTGCGGTGGATACAACACCGCCAGACCAAGCTGGAAGAAGATAAAGCGTACTCCTTACTAGGCATTTTCGATGTCTATATACTTCCTATCTACGGCGAAGGACTAGCAAGTGCGCACACTCGGCTCCTGGACGAGTTTCACAAGATGCAGAAGTGTATCCAAGATTTACGTCTTTCTGATCCGCGCGATGACAAGAAGCGTATTGAGGACACCAAGGGTGGTTTACTAGAGGGCTTATACGACTGGGTCCTAGAAAACTCCGACTTCCAACAATGGCGCAACGACCAGCAAAGCCGGCTGCTTTGGATCAAGGGCGATCCGGGCAAGGGCAAGACGATGCTACTCTGCGGAGTTATCAACGAGCTAGAGAAGTCTAAGGCCAAGTCGGTTCTTCTATCGTACTTCTTCTGTCAGGCCACTGACTCCCGAATTAACTACGCCACGGCCGTGTTACGGGGCCTGATCTATTTGCTTGTTGACCAACAGCCGTCTCTCATCTCATATATACGAACAAAGTACGACCAGGCTGGTAAAACGCTCTTCGAGGATGCAAATGCCTGGGTTGCGCTGTCCGAGATCTTCATTAATATTTTGCACGACCCGAGCTTAGATTATGTGTACTTAATCGTCGATGCGCTCGACGAATGCGTAACAGACTTGCCAAAATTGATGGACTTGATCGTGCAGACTTCGTCAATATCTCCTCGTATTAAGTGGATTATCTCTAGCCGCAACTGGCCAAATATCGAGAGGATTCTCGACACTACGACACAGAAGCCAAGGCTTTGTCTCGAGCTTAATGAAAAATCCGTCTCTGCTGCTGTTGCGACATTTATCCAGCTCAAGGTGGAGTGGCTAGCAAAGCGAAACAATTACATCAACGATACACGGGAAGCTATCGAGCGGTATTTAACGCTAAACGCAAACGATACTTTTCTTTGGGTGGCTTTGGTCTGCCAAGAGCTGTCCAATATTCCGAGATGGGAGGCTCTGCAGCAGTTGACAGAGTTTCCGCCTGGACTCGATGCCCTCTACCAGCGGATGTTAAACCAAATCATTCATTCAAAATATGCTGAGCTCTGTAAAAGTATACTGGCTGTCGCTTCGACTGTGTACCGGCCCATCACACTGGACGAGCTGGTAGCTTTGGTGGACATGCCTAACAGAGTTGCTGGCGATTGTGAAGCTCTAACTCAGATCATTGGTCTTTGTGGCTCCTTTCTAACACTTCGGGAATCTACTATCTTCTTTGTTCATCAGTCCGCTAAGGAATTTTTACTCGGCCAAGCATTGGATAAGGTGTTTCCTTCTGGTAAAGAAAAAGTGAACTATACAATCTTCTCGAGATCGATACAAGTTATGTCTAGTATACTACAGCGTGATGTTTATAGCCTACGCGCTCCGGGAATATCTATCGACCAAATCAAGCAGCCCGATCCAGATCCACTAGCCGCAGCACGGTACTCTTGTCTCTATTGGGTGGACCATCTACTAGACTCAAATACTGGAGGGAACTCTAATGACGACCTCAAAGACAGTGGCTCAGTTCATAAGTTTTTATGTCAGAGTTTCCTTTACTGGTTCGAAGCATTAAGTCTAATGAGAAGCTTGGCAAATGGTGTAGTAATGATTAGAAAGCTCGAGGACTGGGTACAGGTAAGTTTCTGCGTGATTTTAAGCAACAATTTAAGATATAGTTAGAAAACCCTAGCTAATTTAGTAAGACAAGTGAAAGTCCCAATCTATGTGCATTTGTATATGATGCAAAGAGGTTTGTTCTATACAACCGATTAGTTATTGAACAGACGCCTCTTCAATCTTACTGCTCGGCCCTTGTCTTTGCCCCAGAAAAGAGTATTGTCCGAAAAACATTCGAGAAGTGTATTCCTCCTTGGATTCAGCAAAAGCCGATAGTAGAACCATATTGGAACGCTATGTTACAAACGCTCGAGGGCCATACTAACGGGGTCAGCTCAGTCGCCTTCTCGCCTGATAGTAAGCAAATAGTATCTGGATCTTACGATAGCACAGTGCGGGTCTGGAATATAGCAACAGGAGAGCAGGTTATTCCAACGTTCGAGGGCCATAAAGACTGGGTCAGCTCAGTCGCCTTCTCGCCCGATAGCATGCAGGTAGTATCTGGATCTTTGGATAAAACAGTGCGGCTTTGGAATGCAGCAACAGGACAGCAGATTCTACCAACGCTCGAGGGCCATACTGACTCGGTCAGCTCAGTCGCCTTCTCGCCCGATGGCAAGCAGGTAGTATCTGGATCTAAGGACTGTACAGTGCGGGTTTGGGATATAGAAATAGGAGAGCAGATTCTTCCAACGCTCGAAGGCCATAGGAACTCTGTCTACTCAGTCGCTTTCTCGCCTGATAGTAAACAGATAGTATCTGGATCTAAGGACTGTACAGTGCGGGTTTGGAATATAGCAACAGGAGAGCAGATTCTTTCAACACGCGAAGGCTATGCCAGTTCGGTCCACTCACTCGCCTTCTCGCCTGATAGCAAGCAGGTAGTATTTGGATCTTTGGATTACACAGTACAGGTCTGGGATATAGCAAGAGGAGAGCGGGTTCCTCTAACACTCGAGGGCCATACGAGCTCTATCTGCTCAGTCGCCTTCTCGCCCGATGGCAAGCAGGTGGCGTCTGGATCTGATGATAACACAGTGCGGGTCTGGGATATAGTAACAGGAAAGCAGATTCTTCCAACGCTCGAAGGCCATACCAGTTCAGCCAATTCAGTCGCCTTCTCGCCTGATGGCAAGCAGGTGGTGTCTGGATCTTTGGATAAGACAGTGCGGGTCTGGGATATAGTAACAGAAGAACAGATTCTTCCAACGCTCGAGGGCCATAAAGAATGGGTCAGCTCAGTCGCCTTCTCGCCCAATGGCAAGCAGGTAGTGTCTGGATCTTGGGATAAAACAGTACGGCTCTGGAATGTAGCAAAAGGAGAGCAAATTCTTCCAATACTCGAGGGCCATACTAGAGAGGCCAGCTCAGTCGCCTTCTCGCCTGATAGCAAGCAGATAGTATCTGGATCTTGGGATAAAACAGTGCGGCTCTGGAATATAGCAACAGGAGAGCAAATTCTTCCAATACTCGAGGGTCATACTAGTTCGGTCTGCTCAGTCGCTTTCTCGCCCGATAGCAAGCAGATAGTATCCGGATCTTCGGATAAAACACTGCGGGTCTGGGATATAGCAACAGGAGAGCAGATTCTTCCAACACTCGAGGGCCATACCAGCGAGGTCAATTCAGTCGCCTTCTCGCCTGATGGCAAGCAGATAGTATCTGGATCTAATGATAACACAGTACGGGTCTGGGATATAGCAACAGGAGAGCAGATTCTTCCAACACTCGAGGGCCATACTAACGGGGTCAGCTCAGTCGCCTTCTCGCCTGATAGCAAGCAGATAGTATCTGGATCTTACGATAGCACAGTACGGGTCTGGGATATAGCAACAGGAGAGCAGATTCTTCCAACGCTCGAGGACCATACTACCGAGGTCTACTCAGTCGCCTTCTCGTCTGATGGTAAGCAGGTAGTGTCTCGATCTTACGATAACACAGTGCGGGTCTGGGATATAGCAACAGGAGAGCAGATTCTTCCAACACTTGAGGGCTATACCAGCGAGGTTAACTCAGTCGCCTTCTCGCTTGATGGTATACAGGTAGTGTCCGAGTCAGATAGTCTGATGCTACCACATACTCTAGTTGTATCAAATGACTGGGTCATGGAAGGTGGTGTAAATATTCTCTGGCTACCTTCTGAGTATCGCACAATGGTTGTTGCTATTTATCGTGGATTTGTTGTTCTGGGGCAAAGTTCTGGGAGAATTTCATTTTTTGAATTTACGCATACGTCAAAGTTTCTGTAATATACTGTATATAGAGTAACGTCTATCCTTGCGTGCCGAGACGCACTCTGTAACGAGACAAAATGTAGGTACTTTGAGTTCAAGCGACTTTAAATATGTGAACAAATACAAATTTCTATTTGTTTTTATTTCAGTCGTATCATATACCTCCCCAAAACCTCCTGACCTATTAATTCCGAAAGGTCTCACCCTGTCGTCGCCGCCCACCTGAATTATAAAGAGCCTCTTATAATAGTATGGTAGGATCCCTCGACCCGCGACACCATCATTAAGCTCTTTTCTCTTTTTAAACTTATGGAACGATTAGATATGGATTTCCGAGTGTTATCACGATACTAAAAAGTCAATGCCAGTTTTGTGGCGGCCAGAGTATACTATATCATACGACGTCGCCACAAAGGATGATACCTCCTCCGATTAAGCGATCGAGGATCCGGTCAGCGCCGGTGTGATTATAGTAATCTCGGTAAAATTGTAATAAAATATGTGGCTGCTAAACGTGTGGCTGTGACGTTTGTGGCTGGATATGATCCCGGAAAATCCCACTTTCCAATATCCTCCGAGCAAAGCAAAAAGTGGCCCGTGCAAAAGCAGTCCCTCTTTCAGCGACCTTGGATGTCTTCATAACCGTCCCGTCCCCTTAATTCCCACCTACAGCATCCTACTGCTCCTTGCTTTGTAGAATCCGGCATCTCAATAATAATGGACAACTTTGTCTCAAAATCCAGTCCGTAGTGGATAAGGTTTCCAATAAAATGAAGCGTCCTTCGCGTTCTGTCTGCCTTCGCCATGCAAGTGGCTGGCAAGGTTACACCACGATACGCCACGATACGCCACGATACAGCCTCGTCGGCGGCGCCTACGACCACAATTGCATATCCTTCTCAACGCTCAGTTCTTCAACGTCCCGACCTTCAAATCGCAGTACTTGCGCCAATCTGCCGAATTAGTGATATAAATCGTACTTGTTATAAAATCGCTCGCGAACCTCCAACATGTCTCTTATGCGCCTCTTGCAACGCAAACCTAATGGCGAGATCGTCTTTCGCGAACCTACCAGCGGCGAAGTTCCTGCCTACGCAATACTCTCTCATACCTGGGGAGAAGAGGAGGTCGTCTATCAAGACTTGAAGAAAGGCAAGAACAAGAGTACAACTGTGAACAAGGCTGGGTGGAGGAAGATACAGTTCTGCGCGAAGCAGGCCGCAGCAGACGGACTGGAATACTTCTGGGTCGATACTTGCTGTATCGATAAGAAGAGTGCGGTCGAGCTTGGGGCGGCGATCAACTCCATGTTTCGGTGGTATCAGAACGCTGCGCGCTGCTACGTTTACCTTTCGGATGTCTCCAAGCCCGACACTGAGGTGGATGACCAGAAGGCATGGGGGGAAGCCTTTAAGAAGAGTCGTTGGTTCACTCGAGGCTGGACGCTTCAGGAGCTCATTGCACCAAGGCTGGTTGACTTCTTTAGCTCGGAGGGTAGGCGACTTGGGAGCAAGTTGTCGTTTGTATCTGAGATATCCGAAATTACCGGTATCTCAAACAAAGCTCTCCGAGGTGATGCATTGTCAAATTTTAGCATCAAAGAGCGGAGATCCTGGGCAGAGCACCGTAATACTACTGTTGGAGAAGATGAAGCCTACTGCTTAATCGGGATCTTCGATGTGTCTATGGTGCCAAATTACGGCGAGAGAAGGGACCAGGCATTCAGGCGGTTGGAGGATGAGATTCATAGGATGTACAAGGGTCAGTTGTTTACATAGATGTGCTAACTAAAGCAATGACACTGACTAGCATAAGGGTCGATTTTGAGCAATTTGCTGTCGGGCTCAACCTCACGTCATTTCCTGAAGCTACACAGTTTGTCGCTAGAGAGAAAGAGCTGTCGGAAATGCACGAGCTGCTTCAAGATCATAGTAGTCGAACCTGTGTTATCCTGCATGGTCTTGGGGGTATAGGAAAGACTCAGCTAGCGATCACATATGCTAGACGACAGAAGGAGAAACATACGGTGATCTTCTGGCTGAACGCGAATAACGAAGACTCACTCAAGCTGAGCTTTCGGGATATTGCTCAGCAGGTGCTGAGACATCATCCTTCTACCAGTATGCTATCCAGCATAGACCAACATAAAGACCTCGATCAAGTTGTTAGTGTAGTCAAGGGCTGGCTTGACTCTCCGCAGAATACAAGATGGCTAATGATCTACGATAACTTCGATAATCCTAAGACACCTGGCAATCCCGACAACTCGGCAGTCGACATACGTCAATTCCTCCCTCGGTCTGATCACGGCTCGATCATTATCACGACACGGTCGTCGCAAGTCAAGCAGGGTATACGAATTCATATTCAGAAACTGCAAGATGTCAGCGAAGGTCTTGAGATTGTGTCTAACATGTCAGGACGTAAGGGCATTGAAAAGGGTATGTCAGTATAATTGATAGTGGGAGCAAAGACAATACTAATAAGGCAGATCCTGATGCTATAGCACTTGTTAAGGAACTCGACGGCCTACCACTTGCTCTATCTACGGCAGGGGTATATCTCGAGCACGTAACAACGAGCTTCTCAGATTATCTTCGGCTCTATAAGACATCATGGTTGAAGCTTCAGACAACAAGTCCCTTATTGGATTCCTAACCATAATTACACAACGGACTTGGGGTCAAGTCCATTTACTCGCTTGTTTATTGGTCGCTTTTGCCGAAGCTCCACCTTCTCTCTGTATAGATCATGATACCGCCGACCATCTTGGTGTCAGAGGGAGAATGTCACGTGGTGAACTGGAACAGCCAGAACAGAAGAAGGAATTAAGTTTACCAAGAGAGCGGGGGAAGCAGGGGCTGCTCCTTGATCTAGCAGGGTCAATACCCTAAAGCAATATTATATAAGAAGGGAAGGGGGAAAAAGGAGAAGGATAGCAATTAGTTTGTATAAGAATTAGACCCCTACTATTAGGCCCTGATTATTTTACTATAGTCTAGTGATACTCTTACAATTCCCTACCTACCCCAACCCTAATAGATCCTAAGTGTTAGGGATATCTAGTAGGGAATTGTAAGAGTATTACTAGACTATAGTAAAATAATCAGGGCCTAATAGTAGGGGTCTAATTCTTATACAAACTAATTGCTATCCTTCTCCTTTTTCCCCCTTCCCTTCTTATATAATATTGCTTTAGGGTATTGACCCCGCTAGATCAAGGAGCAGCCCCTGCTTCCCCCGCTCTCTTGGTAAACTTAATTCCTTCTTCTGTTCCGGCCGTTCCGGTTCACCATGTGACATTCTCCCTCTGACAGGATCGAACGTCAGATTCTGCCATCAGGTATACAATGTAATTGTATCAACGCGTATCTCACGCGTCAAATTGGCGTTGTAACTACATAAATCAATTAGATTCTTTCCTATCTATACCTAACTTGCTTCTACCCTCGTGTCTAACTTCTAAAACGCACCTTGAAAGCTCAGTTGCAATGTCCTCTCTTGCGCCCTCTTTACCGTCTCATGCTGGAGATGACCTTTTAATCTTTGACTCAGTCTACGGAGTAATTATTTGCAAAGTATGCCAGTACGCCCTTGTACTAGTTGAGATTCCTAGCCATCTTCGGAACAAGCACCAAAAGGATCAAAGGTTGACAGCAGCCCAGATCACAGCTATTGCAAACCATTGCTTGACCTACCCTACTCGTCCTCCGGCCTGGATCAAAGAAATGCCCGTGGAGCCCGACACCCCAGTAATCCCGTTTCTCCGCCTGTACCAAGGTGCCTTCTCTTGCCAGCGGTGCCCGGCGACCCACCCTTACACTTGCTTAGTCGAGCGATCCATGGTGAGACATCTGAAAGAAGAACACCAGTGGTCGCGGCCCAAAGGGCGTCAATACGGTACTCGTCAAGGGACGTCAGGCCTGCAGACTGTCGTAGCGTTCCCGGTGGCTTGCCAAACCTTCTTCTGCCAAAGTCTCTATATTCGCTACTTTCCGGTGAAGCTGGCGCCTGGTACCATGGATATAGAGGACCAGCCCGGTGAGCCTAGACGCCGCTTACCAACCCTCTCAATCTCCGAACAGATCAAGGTGCAATTGTCTGAAAAGCTCGCACCGCCAAATCAAGCCGCCCTTAGCCGTCCTGGCCCGCAGCACTTCAGCCAGGTCTCTCCGTGGCTAGAGACTACCCAGTGGATGCGCTATCTCTACGGACAAGACCTTGCCCAAGCTGCACGGCTGATTGAGATCCCTTGCCTTGGGGCTCATCAGCAAGCGAACCAGTCGGAGGCCCTGCTCCTCTTCCTCCTCGACTCCTTCGACCGTGTCATTGAGCAGGCACGTGCTTCTCTCCTAGAGGACAAGGTCAACGTCTTTGACCAACATCGAGTGAATAGCTTTATCCCCCGCCGTTCCCATAGCCGGCCGCTCTGGCACAAGCTCAAGGAGCCGACGTATCTTCGATATAAGAAGGTCTGGAAGCAGCTCTTGTGCTTCCTTTACCGGTTAGTCTGGCAAAGACAGACGCCGGTACTCCATTGTCATCTGACCTCTGCTCAATCAGCTGCCCTGGAAGCTACCCTCCGAACAGCAACGAGCCTCGCGCAGCGGCAAGAATCTGCCATACAAGACAATACCGATCTTATACAATATCAGGAGGTAGACCGAGCTTGCCTCTTCTTGTGTATTGCTCTACTTGACCACCCACTCCACGGCAACATCTACGACAGCGTGATCGTCGGCTTCCTTGCTGTACTTGGTATCAACTCGCAAGGCTCATACCATGAGGCTACGACGTATACCCCATCCCTCTCAGCCTTCGTTAAGCTCTCGCAGCTCTTAGTCATCCAGCGAGCCGTGCTCGCCGTCGACGAGGACGAGGTCGACTATCCTGCTGATATGCTTGACGTAATGCAGGACCGGTTCATGGTTTACGGGAGTCGATCGCCGATGAACTGGGCCTTAAAGCTACGAGCATATGGCAAGAAGATCCAGGACACGACTACAGGGCTCGGGCATATCATCTGGTCAGACGACGGAGAAGAGCTTAGCTACAAAGCGCTTGAAGTAACCATGACTGGCTTGAGACGCTTTGTCTCCGATCAAGTCGAGATTGCCCAACGCCAGCTACAAGAGCTACTCCTAGTGAACCCAGAAGAGGTTAGAGAGGACGTGGTCCCAGCCCTCGCCCTACGTACCGTCAAGGACGACCCAGCAGCTAGCGAACCCGGGTGGAGCTTTGTAAAGGACCCTCGCAATACTGCCTTGCACGGCCACGACCAGTGGCTACTTAACCGGGTCGCAAACACGGACTGGCTACAAGAGGAGTTCTTTGTTCAGACGAAGTCGGGAAAGAAGATAGCAAAATGGAGTAGGAAAGCTGCGGAGCACTACTTACGGCAGATCGATACCTTCCTCTGCCGTCTACTCTTACTCGTCCATATTACAGGCGGGCAGCCAAGTCGAGGTACAGAGCTCTTGAGCCTCCAGCACTGCAATACGGCCCACGGGATCCGCCGCAACATCTTCGTCGAGAATGGACTCGTCAGCTTCGTAACCTTCTACCATAAGGGATATAGTATCCAAGGCTCAACCAAGATCATCCACCGCTACTTGCCAAAGGAGGTCAGCGAGCTAATCGTGTACTATTTATGGCTTGTCCTCCCATTCGGGAACCAGCTTCGACTTCTGGCCCTAAATCAGACCGTAGTAGCTGTCTCCTCTCCATTCCTATGGGCATTTTCACACGAGGCACAAGACGAGAAAGGGCAGTATAGTCCATGGGCGAGCAATCGTTTGAGTGACATCCTTAGGCGGGAGTTTAGGGCTACATTAAATACCCACGTAAATATCCCGATCTGGCGGCATGTCGCGATCGCTATCTCGCGGCGGCACCTCAAGCAGGCCAAGTTCAACAAGGACTACGATATCGGGAAGGAGATGACCTGGAACGACGCCCAGGCCTGCCACTTAGCTGATCTCGCTGGGTCGATCTACGCTCGGGGGATCGAGGAGGCACCAGGGCATGTTGCGTCTGCACGAGCAGAGTACCGCCAGGTTAGCCGGGCGTGGCACTCGTGGCTTGGCTTTGCTCTGTATCTCGGAGGCCGGGCAGGGGCTTGTGAAGTTGGTGGGCCAGGTCTTAAGAGCGCTTCTAGTAGCTCGGGCTTGTCCTCTAAGCGGAAGGCACTCGTTGACCTCCCCCAGAACCGAGTAGGAAAGAGGTCAGCACCTGGATTTAGTAGCAGGTATGATTAAAGGGCCAAAGGGAGGTCTCATGTCTTGTAACTATCTCTTTATTTACTTTTGAGAAAAGGATTTCATTCTATGTTTTACTACTCCAGTAGTCTAGGTATAGAGCTAGTTCCCGTAGAATAAGCTGGACTACTCCTCTATCTCTATCCAAGCTAAGTATTGAGAAAGAGTTGGCACAAGCTATACAGCAAGTAGCAGAGGAAGCATGTCGATGCCCATTTGAAGGACAAAGAGAGGCATGGGGCAGTGAAAGCCGAGCGAGAACAGGTTGTGGCAGCCATCCAAGCCATTCGCAGGTTGAAAAGCACGACCGCCGAGTTGAACCATTTGGCGTTTCCACCTGTAAGTAACCTGTGAAGATTTGAGGGCATTCCCAAATCAGGATTAAGTGCCAAGAAAGTCACCTGTTCAAAGATGCATATGGAAGCACGTAGAATCACTCCTTTTGCCACAACTTTGAGGATATAAACACTCCTTCTTTCCCTGCAGTTAGCTCTTCAGATAGGTTCAATTCAGTCCATGTTCTACAAGCTCTAAAATCTCACATAACCCCCCCCCCCCCCATCCCCACATTGTAACCGGCCCGGAGCGACGGGTTGAGAGGTCAATTACACGACGAGCACGGCAACCTATGCCCATACATTGTATATCAAGTCTGCAAGATCCAAGAGCATTGTTGTCAAGTATACCAATGGGAGAACCTACAAAAAAAAGGCCGACTAGAGGTAGGGAGAGATATACTTTAGTAGTTGGCCGAATAAATCCAAACACTGGGTCTTAGAAACTTCTAGCACCTTGCTTAATATAGTAATATCTCAAGCAGATAAATAGCTTTTATACTACAAATTATCCTGTTTTGTTACATCTTTTACCAAGATAGTATTAACCACTAAAAATGCTATAAGACCCAGTGTTTGCTTTTATTTGGCCTGTAACTAAAGTATAAGTTCTATGGAGAAGCGGGGTCCATTGCCAGCATTTTTTCGTGCGTGGACCGGGAGCCCAGTATTTTGAGGTTCAAGCCGCAGGATCCCGTCCAGCAATACCGTCCGGAGATATCGATTTGGAGGCCATTAAGAAACGATTAGACCAGGAGATACAACAAGCCGACGAGGAGTAGTATTGTCAAATTACCCAGCCAGAGGAATCCCGGGAGCCAAATCCATAGTTACGTCGTATAGGATAGGTCGAGCATTTAGAAGCGCTTGATCGGAAGGAATTGCGAGTATTGGTTGCCCCCGTTAAGGACGACGAGGCCGAGTTGGAATGTTATACAAGGCGTTTGATTGGTTGATTCAAGACACATAATACTATCCACCTGGATTCATATAAAGCTAGTGCCGAGAAATGACCAAATTTATGTACTCTTTCATCCAAGTGCAACTAGTAACCTGGCGAATATTTTGATGTTTGTACGAGAAAAAGTGTGTTTTACAGCACTGCTTTACCTCCTCCTTCGTCACGCAATCCATTATAACGTCCGACTTGTGAGCTTCCACATGATTACTGAGCATATATAAAGAATCATCCGGCCACCCATTCGGAACATCTTTCTTGCTGTAGGCCCACATGAGCTTGAAATAGATATGGTTTTTGGGGTCTTCTCTAATATCCATCACAAATGCTAGACCGACTTCTGTTTCAAGCTTGACGTGTACCATTTTATTGTTCCAAACTTTCAACCCTTCAAAATTGACAAAGTCGAGTCGCTTCAAAGAGTTCCAGGGTTTGATATCCACATATCCAGGCTTTGGTATAGGCAATGCATTCTTTGTACCCATTCCTTTCATTATATATGGATTTTCCTCATTATCGATTTCGTCGTTAAGCGTGCCGTCGACAACATTTTGTGATATCTAATCAGAGACTTAAGTAAATAATAATTCAAGAAATAGAATGGGTGGATATACCAGCGCATCATCACTGCGTACATTCGGGAAGATAGTTGGCAACGTGTCCAATACCATGACTGTTATGTTAGGTGTTGAAGTGTTATGATACCCCCACTATGCTTGTAAACCTTGATGATATGAAATTCGAGGGTACTATTCGGACGTATGTAGACGCGGCGCGTTGAGGAGAACTAGATATCTGTTGATTGAGTGGTCAAACGTATGATTTTTCCGAGGTCATAGAAAGAATGTCGAATAGTACCGGTGATCGCTGAAATTCTTGAGAGATTATAAATTCGTAGAGGTGGGATGGTTTCGTGAACCAAGCTATATAACAACGCGCATAAACAAAATTCCCGTCCATAGACACGCGAACCGGACACGTGACCAAACCAACCACAAAACCAACCACAAAACCAACCACAAAACCAACCACAAAACCAACCATAAAATTAACCACAAAATCAACCACACATTACTGTACCCTTTCTTGAGTTACTCTGTACCATCGGCGTTCTCATCTTAGAACACGCCAATATAAGTATAATTGCTGCTTAATAGTAAGTTATCACTACTATGTATCTACAGTAACTGTAAACGTTCTCTGACGTTTCACCTCGAACTGAAAATTTCGGACATCTCCATGAAATGACCAGGCTTCACTGTATGCAAAATTGACATTTGAGCGAATGATCTAGTAAGGCAGTTGAGAAATCAGATAGATTGACCACATAATTTGAGTGCAAAAGACATCTGGAGATCTCAGAATTCAACTGAACGTATTCTAGCCTAATGCATTGCTAGATAGGATATGGAGGGAGAGAAAATACATTGTTAGAAGAAGCTAGTTATAAGCCGTATAGTAGAAATGACATATCCTGATCTCGACAGTATAACGTACTTTACCGTAAGCCGTGCATATCAGTGAGCCGCGCACTTTTGCATATTATTATCACTTAAAACTACGATTAATCCGCCACAACGTAGTAATTTAATTGAAGCTATTCAGTTTCTAATAATACAGGGTCTATAAGTGCATCTGGGCACGTTGTTATATTATGCCCAGGTTTAGCATATTTACTACAGCGCCGAGAACTTGATGCCTCTGGTTGAGCCCCTCCTCCTTCCGATACATTTTCAGTTTGATTCTCAGACTTATTACCTTTTCCTATTTTAAGATCTGAACCCTCTTGAACAGCAAAAGTTCCTCCGCGTTGTAATTGTACTTGCCTCCTTTGCCGACGTTTACTGAGCATATTATTTGCCTCCCGAAGGGTATGAATCTCAGCCTGTACGATTGCCAGTTCCTGGGCTAGTTGTTCAGCAGAGGAAGAGCCACCTATAAATATACCCGGGAACCCACCCACAAGATCCTCCACTTACACCACGGATTGAAAAAATGGTAGACCGCTCTGCTCATCCAAATGCGAACGGACAAAATTGGCTTGAGAGATCATTTATGGAGGAGGAAGGTTCCGGGATTTGACGACCTGGGATGCGACTGCGGCGAAAGGACGACAAACCGTGAGTCACATCCTACTCAGATGCCGAAAATATCGGGACCTACGACGAAGGGAGTTTGGCATCCAAGGACGAATAGACTTGAGGGCAATCTTAAACGAGTCAAAATCAGCTACAAAGGCCACACGATTCATGGAACAGACACACCTCCTTGGGCAGTTCAGGAGATGTGATACAGCACAGAGAGACGAAGTGGAACACTGGGGGGGAGACTGAAGGTACGGGGACACTAGCTGGCTAGCGCGAGCGGCAGCCAAGGAGCCAGATTTTATCCCGGAAGATTGAACCATAGCAAATTCGATAGTCTTGATTGTCGCAATGGCCATCATTTCTCTAAATCGTATTCGATTGGCTAACAGACGAGTATGGACTTAGTTTAGCTCCTTCCCTCGCCGTCGTATTTTTACAGCCTCTCGCAGCGATAGCATAGTGACGACTATTACAAAGAATTTACTATAACGTTGCTTTCGTGCATAATGATATAGGCATAGAGAAAATGCTTCGTGATAACACGGCTAGCTACTACTTAGTTCTCCACGAATCAATTACATATTGAGGAGCGAATTTAGTAAGCTCCCTTGCATTGTAGAGACAACCACAGACAACGAGAGAGGACGAGATTCACTGTATATTGTAGATTTCTGATCTAAGGTTTCTGTTTGGCACTCTACCGAACTGATATGGAACGCCGGCGTTCTGAGAGCTGCGTCCCAAGCGGAAGAGAGATATAGGCAGTTAGGATGGGAAAACTAATACGTTGGATAGGCTAGTGGTGAAGGGTGATGGTGAATAATGAGTCTTTGATTAATATGGAGGAGGTGTTCTGATCAAACTGCGAGGATCAGGATTTATTACCTTAAAACGCTCTAATATACATAGTAGCCGGGGAAACAAAGGTTAAATATATTCTGGTAGACTCTATCAACAAGGGGGTTTTGTCGAATCATATCGTCAAGATTCTACAATTATGTGGGATTTTAACAATAACCAGGGTATATGTATTAACCTTTGTTATCCCGGCTACTAAGTAGTTGGTTAGAGGCCTCCCCATTGCCCCGCATAGAATTTCCTGGAATGCCCGTAGCTTATTATCTTTACCTCCTACAGTCCCAACCAAATTCATCTGCTCCTCCACATCCTTGAACACTAGCCTAGATATTTCCATACTATAGCAAGCTCCACCCTCTATATACTGCGATATTCGACTTAGTACTTGGCCCTGCTTGGAATTTCCCATTTGAATTTTAGTAAAGGGCAATCTGGCTACTATTGACCGCTCGCTGTGTACGCCATCACCTGCCATTATAATTGATCAAGAAATAGCAGCTTCAACCGGGAATCATTCATCAGTATCATTACCATTGGTAATAAGATCCGGATTGTTTCATCAGATGTGTAGAGAAGAGTATTTGATAGTGTATCCTATGGAGGTGGCGGAGGAGATAGGGTAGACGATGGCGTAACCATAGGCTTATCCAGATTCTCGGCCGAGATCAGACAACTTAAGCATCTGCTGCCTCCATGCTTGTCAACCAGGTCCACCACACGACGAAGAATTGTGTCTGGTTCCCAGACTGTACTGGCGACAGCCGGGTCCAGAGAAATTAGGGACATACTATACTAAGCTTGTTGTAAAATATTGGAACCTCGCACAGTTTGGGTATAGCCACGCTGATGCCTTTGCGCTCTATTGTCATCAGTATCCTGTCCTCATTTGATTATACGGAGATCGTTACCCTTAACCAAGCCGACGAGTGTCTCGTGAATCTGAAAAGAACCCAGCACTGTTCCACACCAACCCCTTCAATCTACCATCCTAGGGCTATAGATTAATAGCGGAGTGAAGCCGCATCTGCGACTCGGATTTTGATGGTAGGTCGCCAAAACTTTCATCATAATCAAATCCTTTGCTATCTATTCATCCGTTCATCTGCCGTTCCAATTCTCTGTTTAAACTCTCTAACCTCCGGCCGTAAGCTTGTGATCGTGTTTCCATTTGATGTACCCTTTCTGGGCATTTTTTTGCGACCTTCCTATCCCCCAAAATGCGATTAGAATTCCTTGTATTTCTATTTCGATTTGTCCCATTCGTATCGCTAGTGTGTTGTTGAGTAATTACTTTATATTGTATTTTCCGCTGTGTGCGATGGGTACGACATGTGCGGCGGGAATTAGAAGGAGGGTTTTTCGTTTTATAAAGTCCGAGAGTAATTTCTAGTCAGGAACATCCATAATTAGCAATCCGAAAGGAGAATATCTACACTTATATGAAATATACCTTGAGGATCTATCATTTTCTCATTTCTTGATGTGTTCTGTATACAGCGCTTCTCACAAGGTGATGGTAGAATAGGAACTTCATTATGCTGTTCATATGCTCGATAGGAAAAATGTTGACCATCATCAGTCGGAGTCGGCGATGGTGGAACTTGTAGAAATTCACTATAACCACGAAAATAATTTTCAAGTTCGCTGCGGACTCGAGGTTGATGATGGTCTATGGGATGAAGAAGCCGTTCATTAACCAAATTCAATAGATTATGATCTGGAGACTCCGACGACACGGTAGATTTAGGTGAATGAGGACCATAATAGGAAGAGGACATGTTCTGATTCAAAGAAGTAGAAGGAATCATTGTATCGTAAAGAGGGATGTTGTAGTTGTTGGTTGTGGTCGTATTTGTTAGTCTTGAAATATATGATGCCTTGATGAGGATAGGATGAGGCTGAACCGAACCAACAAGTTAACGGTTCGCTAGAAAAGACCTTGTCACGTGCGATAGCAAATAAAATGCCTCGCGTCATAAATCCCTCCCTTGCCTTCCTAATACACTGGTACTTTAAATACCAAACCGAGAGCCATATAACTTTGCTACTTCATCTGTAAGTAACTTATGGTATGGTCGATAGTTTATAACGAATCGATGTGATGGAGTCTAGTGAATCGGGAAATATCGGAACACACCCTAATAGCCCACTACCAGTAACAAAACTTGAAGCAGAAACATCAACACCCTTCCGCGGCAACGATACAACAACTGATGGGCTAATCGGTGAACTACGTCCGTTAAATCGCGAGGCCAAACACGTCTTCCATGTTTTGGCAACCCGTCGATATTCACCTTTCTACGAATATCATTGCAATTTCATACGCCTCGATTCAACCGATAAACCCTTAGAGCCGGCACAACTTAGTGGCGCCTTTATATTTTCACTCCATAACCTACCAGAATTTGCTCCGCTCGGTTGGAGAATTGGGAGGGGCAGAAATAATCTTAAGAATTTGGGTGTTGATATTTTATTAATGGTAGAGGAAGACGATAAAAACCGAAGTGAGGTAGCAGGAATACATGCTCGATTTGCATTGGTAAAAGGAGGAGGAGGTTTTTTCCTCATTGCTGACAATATACGTGGTAAGGCAGTCACATTGAATGGAGAGGTACTCTGCAACGAGCAACGATTTATTCCATATCGAAATGCTATCGGGATTGGAGAATGCTTCTTTACACTCAAGTTTCCAACACGTACGAAGGAACAAGACGACCAATTCCAAGCAGATCTTGCTGCGTTTTATCGTCAGACATTACTTGATTCAGTTTCAATAGTATCTCCGACTCCATCAAAAAATGAGGTGATAATGGGCGATTGGATTGTGAGACGTGCAATTGCAAAGGGAACATTTGGCCATGTCTATGCAGTCACACATACTCGTACCGGAAAAGCTGTAGCTGCTAAAGAACTTTGGCGGACGCCACACAATTCGAGAAAAGTGGACGAGGAGATCTCTATAACAAAATATCTTTTAGATATAAAACATGTATGTGATGCGGATCAGTATTTTTCGGTCCATCCGCGATCCTAAAATGCTAATTATAGCCGGCAATGATAGAAACATCTCGGGACGCCATTCGATCTCCAACATGAAACTGTTTACAGTGAAGTCGAAAAGGTAAAATACTTTTAAAATCCGTTTACTTGCAAAGAGATTTCAACTAGATTTGACACAAAGCAGGCACGTGTTACCAAACTATTAGATGATACCTGGAGACCAAGATCAAGCGATGTTATAGACAAATATACATTGTTCAGCCCGCTCTCAACAAGCACTTTCTACTCTGTAATCGACTCTAGAGCATCTGTTGAGACTCGAACTGTTCTTTTTACCCAGGTCCTTCTAGGAATGGCATATCTACACTCGAAGGGAGTCTGTCACCGGGATATCAAACCCGGCAATCTCACAGTACAGTCTTTTGATCCTCCTCTTGCCCAGATAATTGATTTCGGATGCGCAACGACCAAAGATAGTATTCTATATGATTATCCAGGTACGATACATTATCTAGCACCTGAACAACGACTTGGAGATTACCACGGTCGACAAGTTGACTATTGGGCCATAGCCTTGGTTGGATTGGAAATCGTGGGCTATCGCTTGCCGAACAGGCAATTGAACACAAGAGACTTTGAAGGGATTCACAAATGGCTTAATAAAAGGCCGTTGGAACCTATGATACGTTGTTGCAAGGGCATGTTGAAATGGGATCCAAATGAGAGGATGACAGCAGATTATGTTTTGCAGCATTTCCTTGCGCAATACCAAGAGAAACCTAAGACGAATAAACGAGCTTTAACGGAATAAAATATTCTTATCCGAATTTCCGTTGTTCTTGTATTCTGTTATCTTTCCTTTGTTCGATGGATTCAAACTAGCTGAATAGTTACAAGGGGCTGGTGGGGGATTAAAGGAGCTGATTAATCTAGCACACCAGTCGGTATCACTGTTATGAATATAATATAATATAAATCATATTGTGTTACCTTACAACTTCCAACTCCCCGCACCGTCCATGAACTGCCCTCGCAATTGCTCCTCTTTATACATCCTCTCGTACAACCACTACTGCGTGCATGCTGCAAACGGATTCCGCTCGTCCTCCAAAAACGACCACCCCACCCGGGTCTCAGACGGCTGGTCCACCATACGGTCCCAGTGGATCGGTGGCACCTACATTATATCCATATCTCCGTCTCCATCCACCCTCACGACCATCAACTTCTCCAACAACTCCTCTCGGGCCTCCCCTATCAACCTATGAATCATCCCCCGGAATTGGCTCATACTAAACCGGATCTTAGGATATAACACATCATCCCCAATTCAATAGATCTTCACTTCGGCGGTGGTAGTATACCGGATCTTGAACCCATACGACCGGCTGCGATACAACCACTGTATAGGCCGGGGATCCTAGCCATCGTAGGCCATAGTCATAAACGAACACACCAAACCCCAAGTCAACACATAATAGCTGGATGCTTTCTCCCGGGCGACCTTGGGACTCCGACCTCGCTCCTCGGATTGGGCAATGGCCTCCCGTCGACGCTCGTACACCTCTTGAACGACCATCAACCAGGCTAACTTGATCACGGCCGAATATTTGGACGTATAATCCTCGGCATCCAACCACCCCTCATCTTCCCGCATACCCAACACAGCCAACCCACTAATCAACATACTCTTATACTAGTCATCTTACAATAGCTGGTTCAACAATATAATCCATACCCACAAAATCTGCCGCTGAATCCGGCTCATCCACTCAATCTCTTCGTCCGATTCTCCCTCCTCCTCTACTTCACTTCCTGCCCCCCTTCCTAAATCTCGCCCTTCCTCCTCTGCCCTGTTTCCTGCCCCCCTTCCTGAATCTCCCCCTTCCTCCTCTGCCCCGCGTCCCGAATCTTCTCCCTCCTCTTCTGCCCTATTTCCTGCCCCCCTTCCTGCCCCGTGCTCCTTCTTCTACCATACAAACTCCTCCACATTCGTCCATACCTTATTAATAGCTATTTGCTGCCTCTCTGTTAATTTAAATCCTAACGGCTTCTTAGGTTTAATCTCTCTATATCAGAAAATATAATATATTAACTACTTATATACCTCTGTATACTATATAAGGGTAGTAATATCTATCTAACTATTAAATAGTATTTAGATATCTTTATTTACTTTCTTCCGATTTACCTCGAATAATATCTCTAATCCTGCTACTTACCGAATATAATAATATTATATATTTTAAATTAACTAATCAAATACCTTATATAATATATCCAACTTAGATTTATTGTTCTTTATAGAAGCTACTAATACTTATATTTCCTTCTGATCTAATATTTCTAAATACTCGATCTACCCGATCTGATATAACCATAAATTGGGTTTATAGGATTCTTCCGGTTTAGGGATCTAGTAATAGGTTTCCTCTTTAGCTTATTAGATCTCCTAGTTTAACTATTTCTTTATAGCCTTTAAATCGATATTTCCAAATAATATAGCAGGATTGGATCCTGTAGCTTGAACCTTAAAATACTAGGTGTCTAGTCTATATATAAAAAAATACTAGTAATAAACCTTATTTTTCTATAATACTTATCTATCTTTTCCTATCTTTAATTAGCCTTTCTTTTATAGGTTCTCCTATTGATGGACTTGACAATAATACTCTTAGATCTTATAGACTTGATATGCAATATATAGGTATAGGTTACTATACTTATTATATAATTGATATCTCAACCTATTGTTCCAGATTGGTTATAATATAGGGATAAAGGGGTTACTTACTGGGGGAAATACTAAATAGTTCAACTTGGTAGTTATACTTTTCAACCTTCGAATAGCCTGGATTGCTACAACTATACGTTCGCAGTTAGCTTTCATAGCCCGATACTTCTCTTTTCCTTCAAATAGATATCGATATAACTGGGTAATACAGTATACTTGCATTCCGAATATATAATAACCCCTTATACTGGGAAATGGACAAACGGTTCCATTATATAGGAGATAGAAAATAGTTTAAACTTTTCAACTTGAAATTCTTGAAATTCTTGAAATTCTTATATCTTCTATTTTTCTAGATATATATCCTAAATTTCATACTCTGAACCCCTATATATAATGACTGGTGGTAATTGTCGATTTGATATATTGATACTTTTATACTCCACTTCATACTTGGGATGAACATTTGGGTGGATGTGGTCTATACATTGGCGGACGGGCCCCTACACTGACTGACTTGGTCTGTGCATGGGCTCACCCCATCAAAAATCGACGATGACAACTCTCTCATCGTATAACTTACCTTCTGATGGGGTTCTGGGGAAAACCTCAACAGGGTTGGGATCGCATCGGTTGGGCGTAATTCATACTCGAATTTGAAGCTCCCCGAGCCCGTGATGACCTAACCCTAATAAATGGAGTTGACCTAAATGAACTTGACCCCAAGTCCATTCAACAATTATGGTTAGGCTCACCCCATCAAAAATCGACGACGATAATGATCTTTTGGTACAACTTACCTTCTAATGGGGTTTGGGGGAAATACTTAACGGGGTGGGTGTCGCATGGATTGGACTTAACTTATATTCGAATTTGAGCCGGATCCGAGCGATATTGGAGCGGGTATGGACCTAACCCTAACAAATGAATCTTATTAAATGAATCTTATGGCCTCGGCAAATCGACGCTAAAATTTTGTGGGGGAATCAAATGAATCTAATATAAGATTCATTCAACAATTATGGATAGGGTTAATCAGGGATTCACAGATCAGTGGCATCGTAGCGAAGAGAGATCAGATCAGGTATTTATATTATACTATTTCTATGGATACTAATCTACGTATGATATGACCCTACCTTTGATCCCAGTCCCAGTTCTCCTCCCCCTCCTCCTCCTCCTCCTCCTCCTCCTCCTCGCCCAACAGATAGGTACGGTATACACACAGTCGAGCAGCAAGCAGCGTATCCCTTTCCTAAACGAGAAGTGGAGCCGTGCCAGATAGAAAGGCATCGCGGTGCACATACCAACATACGCACCCGCGCCCAGGATGACAAACGTGCACAGGCCATCCGTACCCTCTCAAATCGAGGAACAGCAGCGATACCAGACGCCTCCGCGCGACCCAACGTTACCCTCGCTATCTGACTGCTGCCCACGTCATAAATACATGGCCGGGAAGCGCAGACGCGGGGGCATCAGTACATGTACAGCGCATCGCCGCCCGCCGCCGCCACGTGGCACAGGACCGCCGTCGAGGCTGGAACGAACTGGGGCCACGACCTGGAACGAACTGAGGCCAATTTTCGCCCCACTGGGGCCCGCCGACCAATGCGCGTGCGGCATCTGGAAGGAATGGCCGCCATTCCTTCTGGAATAATGGGGCAGAAGACTGAGATATAATATTGATAGATGATAACTTCATTTTTCATATGAACAAGCTATAGCTTTCCCCCTTTTTAGTGCTATCCTTAATTTCTCCTTTCTATATAATCGTTTTCTTGAGAGCTTCATGTAAGAGACACAAAAAGATCGTGCTCGCATGCCAATGCGAACTGCAACAGCAAAATCCTCCACATCAGACTGCTTGCTCGAGCATACTCGAGGCTCGCTGTTGAGTTTTCTGTAAGCTAGAGACAAGATGTGAAGCTGTGATACGCTTTTTGACTTCGCTGACTAGCATCTGACGAAGTAGAGGATAACCCCTAGTAGGAATGCTGTCGTTGACCTTGGAAAGCCACATACGCATTTTATCTTGGGCTTCACCTGCCTTTGCTGCTTCTCGGATGTTCCAATCTTCGTTTGATAAGGGCATCATTCCAAAAACAAAGAGCAAAGTAACACCAAATGCCCATATATCTCCTGCCGTCCCACGCTTCTGATCAACTAGATACTCGGGTGGCATATAATCAGCTGTACCACCACTGGATGTACCATCGATTTGAAAGCTTGATACTTGGCGGGCCAAACCAAAATCGCAAAGGACAGCTTGTGTGCCTGTATTATCAAGAAGAATATTTCCGGGTTTAACATCGAAATGAATGATATTCTGATTATGAATATACTCCAAAGCATTACTGATATCTAGCAGAATTGTATTTTGCATATTATCAGATAATGTCGACATCTTACTAGTATCCTTAAACTTATCGAGAGAAGTTCCAGCATATTCAAACGTAAGACTCAGACCAGCTGCATCAAAAGCTATAAGCTTCACGATCGATAACTAAAAGAAGGTTAACTATTGCCCTCGTTTGTTACGTCTCGCGCAGCTCGTATCACGTGGGAGTCGATACGAGGACGTGGTGGTGTGTATTGTGACTTGCAAGCAGGGGATTGAACAGTAAGAGGGTTAAAGCGATAATAACTAAGTAATGAATTACTATTTGAGTTGAGCACGAAGCTCTATATACTAAGGAACCATTCTACTTATATAGACCTTCGTCCTCCTGGATAGCACTGAATAGCATGCTACGACATGCTATCCCCTAGCACTGGATAGCATGCTATCCGATGCTATTCAATTCCTGCCTGAGGTTCTACTGTTGCCTGATGCAACTGAGCCTAAGGTCCTCAGGCCTTATGGTTCGTAACAAGCATCCAACAACAATTTACCACCACGCACCATACCGACTTCGCTAAGCAATCCATAGCACAACACTATCGACCTCTAAGCAGCAATCTCAAACGGCTTGAATTTTTCTGGAATATCCGCTGCAACAGATCCGTTGTGTGCAAACTCAGACAATTCTTCAACCAGGCCATGGTCCATGTTGGCAATGTTGTACTTCTGTCCATCACTAAGGAACAACACATCCGCCATCGTTGATGAATTGCAACCCTCCGGTGCCAATGAACAAGCGCTCTCTTGCTCCTCCCTCTTACTCGAGCGGAAGCTGTAGCCTGCACCGGTGTAAGGTCCTGAATTAAGACACCTTTCGGTAGCGCTACCAAAACTTTCGCTGGTCCTCACGGGCCCACAGTTACCACCCTCATGTCCTCTGAATTCGAGGAACCACTCTGTTGGGACAGCGTAGATTATGGCACTATTGGCGGATCCGGTGGGGATACCGCAACAAGTCTATGGAGATACGTTAGAAATTGTATGGTCTAAGGGGGTGTCGGATTTATGGACGGAGAGCATATTTACATCAGGGTTTATATTTGTGCATATATGGCCTCCACTGCGGGAATCACAGCCGCTTCTGTATCTGAGAGCGATATCAATAGCTGAAGCCGATGTTGCAAGACCGAGAATAATGGCGAGGAGTTGCATATTGAAGTTGATTTATAATTGATTATCGAAATAGGGAGGTTCGGTGGCAGTTGAAGATCGATGCAATGAAGCTTACGAAGAGGGATACGATGAAGAAAGATGTAATATTGTTGCAAGTTCCTCATCTTTATACAAGTTCTCGGTATCGAAAAGCAGTTGTTTCTCGAAAATTTGTAAAATTTGTCAGATCCTTTCTGTCGTACGTATTGTTCGTCCATTCGTAATCTTACGAAACAGCAGCAGTACTCTTGACGTATAGCTGACATCAGATCTATGGATTATCTAATGGATCTTATCGCGGGTCCCACCGGATCCTGATCGAGTTCACGTACGAGTTCACGAAGAAGTATCTTGGCACAAAAGATACGTAAGTCTGACCTTGGGCCTTTCTCGTGTTCCCCTCCTACTCCCACTCCCACTCCCCCTCTCATTACAGCCGAGACATACGACTTACATAGACGCTAGGAATACGTTTGTACTCTCCGACATCATCTTTGATCCGTCCCTGATCCTCAGTCCCCACATTGCCCTCCTGGGCCTCATCTTTGCCGACATTGCGTTCTTGGCCCCGAGTCTCGGGCACGACTATCGAAGAAGAGTTCCGCCGCCGCAATGGGGGTATCGATACAGTCGCTGCTCATTGCCGCTTCCAAGATGGGGGAGCCGCTGCCCATATAGTGAGATCTCACTATACAATCTCAGTATTTATATTACATAATCTCTGCACAACGGTTCGTTCCTACTGATTACGGGTGGCTACCTTTTGAGCCTAAGGTCCTCAGGCTCCTATATTTGGGAGTCATAACATAGAATAACTAGAATAACTAAAATAATAAAGAATAAAGATTTATATAACTAAATAGTTTTCTTTAATATATAGAACTTTATATAATAAAGAGAAGTCGAGGTGTCCTTACCCCTGGTACGGGAACAGGGAAAAGGTACCTACGATCATCAGTGTACCCTCAGCACGGACGGTACCCTAAGGAAAAGGTACCTGTAGAAAGGACGGTACCCAAGGATTCAAGGGCACCTTTAGTAGAACCTCAGGCAGGAAGAATGTTGTATTCCACCAGCTCCCACCTGTCCCACCTTGGTGGGAGGTAATGGGACTGATGGGACAACAGAGAACGAAGGTCTATATAACTAGATAGTTTTCTTAGAATATGGAGCTTCGTGCTCAACTTCAATTACAACTTGTTTACCTACCCTTACAAATTATTCGATTCCCTGTGTGACTGCTTTCAACAATAAACCTACGATAATACTATCGATCCCGCCGACCGTTAGTATTCGAGACCCTGACCACTTCCACGTGACTCAGAAGACAAGCATTCGTAACAATGAATCAGTCGGTTCCTATTTCCGAATCATCTAATTAGATCATTCCTATATAGAAGACTAGAGATAAATAAAAGCTCGGTCCTAAAGAGTATACTGACTGAATAAGCTATCTCCTTATCCGCTGGACAAGTATGGCGGTACTGGAAATGAGACTGATATAGGGAAGCAATATAAGAAGAAAGCAAAAAGAAGAAGAAACCCCCCAAAAAAAGAATAACAAAATGAAAGTGAACCCTCACAGGGTCAAGGCAATTGGCAGGCGCGAAGCGGTTAAACGGCGCAAATTCATCAATATGAATATCTACAAGCAGTACAAGCAGCAAAGTAGTCTGGAGTCTTGAGCTCCCCACAGCAGCACTTAAGTTCAGCATCCTCATGGTGGAAGCGCCTATGGTACGCTGCAAAGTCTCCATGTCCAGAGTGTGCGGCGAGTAGGCGGCCAAGTAGGGGTCGTGGGAAAGACAGCCCCTTAGGCAGTCGTATAGAGAGTACGCGCAGGCTCATCGGTTTGCGCGTTGTTTGCCTCCTTGTCCCACTCATTGAGAGATGACGGGACGTCCAAAGAGACGGAGCCGGGTTGGGAATCGGCCTGCGCGCGTAAGTGGCACGTCAATCCGAAAGCGTCCTTCTGCGCTTACATCATCCATAAAGTGGCGGGTCCAGCACGCGGGGCGTACTGTGGTGCGGCGCTCTTGATTTTATTTATTTATTTATTTTATTTAAGCGCTGGGCTGGCCACGTGCTATAGCACGTGCCACTAAACCTCCCGAAGGGTATCCAGCGTGCACCACAGTACGCCCCGCGTGCTGGACCCGCCACTTTATGGAT